>JAEANM010021378.1:0-11869 GCA_017656035.1 Myanophis thanlyinensis
TCCCCAGTCTGCCCCAGAACTAGTTCGGCGGGCCGGATTAAAAAGCCCAATGGGCCGGGTGTGTCCCGCGGGCCGTAATTTGCCCATGTCTGAGCTAGTAAATTAAAACCTGTTCCATGTTTGTTTTTTGAAGGAATGCAGATACTCTCGGGATGGTCTTCCTTCCTTCCTTCCTTCCTTCCTCCCGCCCCTCCCCATTATTATTATTATTATTATCCTTCATCGCACAGTCAGCCAGATGTTCAGACTGGGTTTGGCATTTTTGTCTTCCAATCGAGTCCTTACCTAGGACCTGGGATAGGCAAATCTGGATGTTTGATGGTGTTATAGATATCGTCATCACAGGATGGAAGCTGTTCCAAGTAAAGCTGCCTTCTGCAATTGACTGATGGCAAATTTGTCAATGCTTATGGTGTTCAAGTGGTGCTCCAGTTGTTTTGGGACTGCACTCAACGCGCCTATGACTATTGGCACTACCCATAGTCGTTCTATTTCTATTTGCAGGTCTTTGTATTTTGTTATCTTCTCCAGTTCTTTCTCTTCTATTCTGCTGTCTCCAGGTACTGCCACATCCACTATCCATTATCATCATCATCATCATCATCATCATCATTATTATTAATATTTAATTTGGTCAGTTCATGGAAGCATCCATATTTAATACTACTACCTCCTGTCTTCCCCACAACAACCACTCGTGAGGCTGAGAGGGAACAACTGGCCCAAAGTTATCCAGCTGGCTTTCCTGTCTAAGGCAGAACTAGAATTCAGGGTCCTGATTTGTAGTCTAGCACCTTAACAGTATACCAAATTGGCTCTTGAGCCCAGCTGAGAATACAGATAGTTCTCTCTTACCCACTGCCTTGTTAGAAACTATGACAGTGCTGAAGAAGTAGGCGTGCGACCAGTCCTCACAATTAGAGCTGTGACAATGTCCCCAGTCGCAACCACTGTGCATTTTACACCAGCTGTAGTGTCCCACAATCACACGATTGCTAATTGTGAACTTCACTGCTGGCTTCCAATGAACAAAATCAGTGGGGAAGCTGGCAGTGAGTCGCTGGTCACATAATGCTGTGCTTAATGATTCACCATTATTTGCTTAATGACTGCTGCAGAAATAATGATGTAAGTCTGACTCAGTCACGTGATATTTCACTTAACAACTGTGTCACTTAGCAGTGGAGTCACTGGTCCGAACTGAGCTTATTAAGGGAGGACTACCAGTACATTCTTAAAAGCAGGATAGGTAAATGTCTGTTAGCCTTGATTTGTTCATGGCTGTAACTTCAATTGGAAATCTTTGTTCTCTAATACCAATGGCATTACCAAAGGGGAAAAGAAACTTTTCGGTAAGTGCACCAATTCTTTACCTGAGAAAGTTTCTGAGTTCAATATCTGACGGCCTTAAAAAGATCTAAACTAGAGTGCAATGGAAAAATCCTCCCCCAGTCCAAGATCCTGGAAAATCTTCCATCATTCAGAAGAGCCAACAACAAATTTGATGAGCTGAGCTCATAGGAAATAGCTTCCTATGTTCACAGACTTGCCTTCTCGAATCTATGCTCTCCAAACAGTTTTGGCTAGGAATTGTGGTAGGTGATGTCCGGATACCTGTAGAGTATTGTGTTTGGAAAGACTGACACTGAATAATCAAGGGAATAAATATCCATCTAGACCAGGGGTGTCAAACTGGATTTGCTTGAGGACCAGATCAGCATTGTAGTTCTTGTCCATGGGGCAGCGAGGGGGGGGGCAGGGTGAGACAGGACGGATGCCTCCTGCAGCATTTTACTGGCCAAAATGGGGATATTCCCAGGCCGGCCCCATGGACTGGATTTAAGCACCCTGCAGGCCGGATCCTTGAGTTTGACACCCCTGATCTAGACTAACCTTTTTTTAAACTTTGGCAACTCTAAGATGTGTGGACTTTGTGTCCCAGAATTGAAGTCCACACATCCTAAAGTTGCAAGGTAGAAAAACATTTAGACCAGTGTTTCTCAACCTGGGCGACTTTAAGATGTTTGGACTTCAACTCCCAGAATTCCCCTCTGGGAGTTGAAGTCCAAACATCTTAAAGTCGCCCAGGTTGAGAAACACTGATTTAGACAATGCATTCATCCCACCATCCCATTGAAAACACTGTGGACAGTACTCACCACCACCAGGAATGAAGGAAGCCAGGGGGTTCTCCCAGGGTAATGTTCTTTTCCCACCGGATCTGGGGAGAAGCAATAAAGTTCCAGTTAAATAGGCAAGGCCAGCTTTCCCCACTTCCAAAAGTGGTGGAACTACAACACCCAGAGTTCCACTGGACCATTAAAAAAAATTGCTTCTTGAACACTTTTGGGTCTCTCATAGATTTTAGGCGGCTAATCACAAAAGTCATCCACAAATTAAAATACCGGTAATTTATGGAAATTTTCTGTTTTTACACAATGGCCATGTACACCCTTTAGTGCCAGTTGACTATGCTGTACACATGAAAGAAACGCATGAAAGCATGGAGTTGCTGTTGAAGCACATCCAGGACATCAAGCACAACTGGAGTATCTGCAGAGATCTAAAAGTAGTAGTTCTGCAGCTTGGAACGCAGCTCGGGTATACTAAATACCCGGACGAGCTCCCAGGCTCATCTCATCCCATTGGAATTGGCCCGTACCACCTGTGCCAGCACAGGAGGCATTCTACAGGCCCCATCAGCCTGATTGTTCCAGCTAGGGGGGTCCAGAATTGTCATCTCTGCCATTGCATCTACCCTCCGGAACATCTTGCCAGCCCCACCTCTGCTTCACCCCATGTGAGGTTGGCCCCATCTTTTCTTACTTTTCACAAGAGCGTAAAGATCTGGCTCTACCAATTAGCTTGCTCCCCCAATGGGGGAGCATCACAGGGGAGATGGCTGATTGAGTAACAACAGATTCCATCTCCCTCCCATCCTGCCCTGCCCTCTCCATTTGTAGTTTTAGTGATTGGTACTTATTTATGTATGTATGTGAGTATATATGCATACATATATGTATAGATGCATGAGGAAGGAGGAGGAGAAGGAGATATTAGATAGATAGATAGATGGCTAGGTAGGTAGGTAAGCAGGCAGGCAGGCAGGCAGGCAGGCAGCAGCAGGCAGGCAGGCAGATATTGTTGAATGGAAAAGCGGTGCAAGAGGATTGCATTACATTAAAAAGAAATGGCCATTCCAAAAGAATTTGGTTCTGGGGCAAGAAAAAGTGGCACGTGAACCATGTATTGACCCAAGAAATATATTTTTGCCCCCTCTTCAATGTAAAGCTCACATGAAAATTTTGTGAATGCAATGAACAAGGAAGGTGAAGCTTCCTGTTATTTGAGACAGATGTTTCCAAGAATAACTGATGCCAAGATTAAAGAAGGCATTTTTGTTGAACCACAGATGAGATACGCCATCAATGGCAAGCAGTTCAATGACCTGTTAGAAGGACCAGAGAAAATTGCCTAGAAAGCAGTCAAGGATACAGTTGAGAATTTTCTTGGCCGACAGAGTGCCAAACTACATTCAGCTAGTTGTCAAACTTCTTACAGCATGCAGCACCACAAGTCACTGAAGATTCATTTTCTACAGTCCCACTTGAACTTTTCCCTCAAAAGTCTAGGCTCCGTCTGTGATGAACATGGTGAAAGGTTTCACCATGGAAAAACAGTGACAGAGGAACTAGAATCCATCAATTCTGGCTGACTACTGTTGGGCATTGAAGATGTATCAGAAACTGAGTATAAATGAAAGCCAGCAGCAAAACATTTTTGGCCCCGTTCAAAAACATTAATTGCAGAAACATGGCTAAGATTTTGAGATGAACGCTTCTTGAAGTCCCAACAAGGTTAGAATAGTAACAACAAAATTAAGTACCGTATTTATCGGTGTATAACGCACACATGAGATTTCCACATTCTTTTCAAGAAGAAAAAGTGCGCGTTATACACCAATAAATACAATCCTCTTTCGAGTACAGTCCAACTCCTAAGAGTTTTGGTGGCGCAGTGGTTAGAGTGCAGTACTGCAGGCTATTTCTGCTGACTGCCAATTGCCAGCACTTTGGCAGTTTGAATCTCACCAGGCTCAAGGTTGACTCAGCCTTCCATCCTTCTGAGGTGGGTAAAATGAGGCTTAGAGGGGGCTGTAAAAGCACTGTGAAGCGGTATATAAGTCTAAGTACTATTGCTATTGCTAGCCTCATACACATATTCATGTAGATATTTTGGCATCAATATGGAAGTAATTTGCCCTTGATTGCCATCTTCTGGCTTTAAAAAAAACCATCCAGATGTAATTTTCAGCCCAGGATTTCCTAGCAGTCTTCCATCCAAATAATCCAGGATACTGTGACCTACCCGACAGTAGGAAGGAATGAAATTTATTACAGGTAGACATCCACTTACAACCACAATTAGGACTATAATCTCTGTAGCTAAGCAAGTGGCAGTGGTTAAGCGAGTCACACTCAACTGCACATCCTTTTTTTGGCTAAGTGAATCACTGCTGTTAAGTAAATCATGCAGTTGTTAAGGGAATCCAGCTTCCCCTTACTGACTCTGCTTGTTGGAAGACGGCTGAGAAGGTTCCAAACCGTGATCACCATAACCCTGGGATCAGGGTAGATCTGATTTAAATCAAGTCGATTTAAATCACGATGTAAATCATGATTTAAATCACTGGTAAAAAGGCCTGATTTAAATCAACTCGATTTAAATCATAATATTTAAAGAGCAACTGCCATCTCTGTCCTGGAGCAGCTCCTCCCCTGACCTGCTGTTGACTCACCGACAGTCCCAATATTGCAGAATATACAGCCCCATGCTCTATTCAATTCAGTTCAATTCAATTCAATTCAATAACTATAACTAATAATTAATAATAACTAATAAAAACTATAACTCTATAACTAAGCTCCATTTCATGCTGAATAAACTAAACTATTAATGTATCTTAAATAGAAAATTACATTTAGATAGATTTTTACTCCAAAAGGATTTTATTAAAATAAATTTGATAAAAATAAAAAAAAATCCAAGTTAAATTTTTAAAAATCTGATTTTTTAAAAAAAAACATCATCGATTTTTATCCAGCCTGCCCGGGATGCTGCAACTTTTGTAAATACATGCCGGTTGCCAAGCCCCCAAATGTTGATTATGTGACTATGGGAATGGTGCGACAGTCATAAGTGTGAGGAGTGGTCATCAATCACTTTTTTGTGTCACTTTGAATGGCCATCAAACGAATGATTGTTAAGTCCTGTGTTCTAAGACAGAGTGATGGACAGTAACTTAGAAGACTGAAGATTAATTTGGATTGAATAAATGAATGGAGGACAGGCTCCTTAACCACTCAATGTTCTGTCCAGATTGAGAGCAAATATGTCTCCAAACTCCCCCTGCAAAACAAAACAAAAAAATAGCACGAGAAATATGTCTCCATCTTCTGCGAAGGAGCACCGAAGATGCATCTAGTTGGCCTCTATGGGAACGCACTGCAGGACTAAAATGGACATTGGGTTGGTCCGAGAGAGCTTTTCTTCTGTTCTTTGAAATGACAAACTCTGGCATCTGGCTCACAAGAGAGTGGGTGTGGAGGCACCAAATCAGACTTATGTCCTTGGAGAATTCTTTCCTTTGCATCGCTAACGACATTATTAAGCTATCATTGTGTTAAGATTCCCAAGGAATTATTATTTTTTTCCTCCCAACTTGTTTGCGAATTTACTCTTTGCTCAAGGGGATTTCACTCTGGATTGCAAATTCAGTGTTATTAAGATTTTGCAGTAGTAATAGTGTGCGGAACCGTGTTTCTGAGAGACTTGAATCAAAAAGATAAAATGGAACAAATAGAAGAACAATTCATTTTACCCAGCTCTGTCATCTGGTATCTTTCAATTATACATTTCTGTTTTAACATTTTATTTAGATTTGTCTTTCCCCCATCCCCAAGGGATGCTTTGAAGACACAAAGGAATTCCTTGAATAAAAATACGTAACTAGGAAAAAAATAAGAAAACAGAAACATATGTTTAAATTGGCCTACTAATTGGCCACATCTGGTTTAACACCTTGACAATTAAAAGTTTTGACTTACTTAATAATGGATGGGATACCACCAGGCAATATAACATTGAGAGCTAAATTGGAATGTCAAAGCATCATTTCAAAAGAAGGCAGTGTCAAATTATTTCATTAATGCTGCTAAGAAAACTACTCAAGGGAAACTTAAATTTTTATTTTAATTACTACCCATCACATTACAGTACGAGGACCTCTGGTCTGTGTTGAAAAACATTTTAAAAAACAGATGGCAAACTTTGCCTGGTTTTAAAAAAGCACCTCCAAACTTCGTATTGTTTTGTCGTTTAGTAGAATCCTATCTGCGGAACCTCCAGTTTTAAAGAAAATATATCTAATCTATAATGATCAAATCTAAAATGAGGTGCTTCAATGGTTATTCTTCCCGCTGCTCACCTTCCCCCAAGCTTTTTGGTTCCTATTCTTACCTCTGAAAGGAAGGTCTGTGCAGATTTCTGAGCCCCAACATGAAGGAGATATTCGTACACATACAATGCCAACCTGGGGGAAAAAAAAAGAAATTCCAATATTTTACTTAAGAACATATTTGCTACAATAACACTGGCTTAATGTTCTTACTGATTTTTGTACATTTTAATGTATTTTTATATGCGTTTGGCCATTTCTATGCAAGTTTTATCTTATTTGTTACGTAAAAGGTAAAGGTTTCCCCTCGCACATACGTGCTAGTCGTTCCCAACTCTAGGGGGCAGTATTCATCTCCGTTTCTTAGCCGAAGAGCCAGCGCTGTCTGATGACGATTCCGTGATCATGTGGTCGGCATGACTAAACGCCAAAGGTGCACGGAGCGCTACTTACCGTCCCATCAAGGTAGTCCCTATTTTTCTACTTGCATTTTTACATGCTTTTGAACTGCTAGGTTGGCAGAAACTGGGGCACATAACGGGAGCTCACTCCGTTATGTGGCGCTAGGGATTCAAACCGCCAAATTGCCAACCTTTCTGATCGACAAGCTCAGCATCTTAGCCACTGAGTCACTGTCAGTCAAAACAAGGAACTGACTGACTGTAAATATTTAGAAACTCCAACTCAGCCCAATGACATATGCCCAGGTTTACCCATGTAATACCTCTGTTGGGCTATCTGCACTGGCACCCAGTTGTTTTCTAGGAGCAATTCAAGGTGCTATTACCTCTAAAGCCCTCTATGGCATTGGGCCAGGTAATATTTTCTTGTGTAGTTTTCCCTAAGGACATCTACCTGTCCTACCAGGTAAATTCCTTGTAAGCTGCCTTGAGTCGCCATGTGTTTGTATTATTTTATTTATTTATTTAAATTTATATATTGTAGGCAGCAATATAAAATTTCTAAATAAATAAGATAGAATTGGCACGCTTCCCCTAAATATTTCCATATGGTGGGAGCCAGGAAAGTTGCTTTCCCATGAGAGCCCCTGCCCTGTGGATTATTCTCCCCCCCTGATGTTTGACAGGCCTCTATTGTCCTAGCCTTCTGAAAAATATTTAAAAAATTGAGTTTCCCTTCAAATGCTTCATAGGGAAAAGTCGGTGAGAAATTTAACTTTGGTGCCCGTTTTTAAACGTTGATGGTTTTAATAGATTTAATAAGGTATTGTGTTGTTTTATTATTGATACTGTTTTGATTGGGAGCTCATCTACATTGCCCAGTGCTGAAATCGAAGGTCTGAGTAAACAATGTCAGTTTTAGTAGCAAGTAACCACAGTAGCTCTGTATTTGTTTCAATCTTTCTCACATCATCTTGGCTCAATTATAGCAATCTTCTGAGTTCACACATTGTACTGAAGTACCTTTGACAAATCTGTGGCTCTGTGCATTATGTGCATATAGCCCTTGATGGCTTCCTAACTGACCCACTTCCTGTATTGTATTTGCATTCTGACATATCCATTTACATTTTTAAGCATCTGAAAAATCTGCATTGGGACAATGCTAGTCTGCTGCTAACACCTTTCCTATCATTTTCCAATATTCTTTTTTTTAAACACTAGGATACATTTGCACAGCATAAGCAATAGGAATAAGGAGGATTATATAGAATTAGAGATTTAATTATAGATGGAAACCCTGCACATTCTAAATATATTTTGCAAACAAAAAAAATTGCCACAAGTACCAACCTGGTTTCAAATGAATCAAACCCAATTAATCTTTTGTAAAGTATCCAGGTGTCTTCAATGAAAACCAAGAAAAGCTTAAAACATGGTATGTATTTACTTCACTTGTATCTCATTAATGTGATATCAAATACTCATATTCAACACAGCAGCTTCTCTTGAACATGTAAAAATATTTTTGAGGAAAATGCTGGGTTTTGAACTTCCAGAAACTCACTTTGTGGCATTAATTTATTTTAAATCTATTTCAGCAATTCATTAAGAATTGACTGAAAGATAATCCATAGGCGGTATTACACTTTGTGTAGCATTTTAACATTCATTGTGATATTTCCAGATTTTACTGGTTGGATAGTAAAGAAATTGACACATATTACTATTTTTGGTAGAAATGTCTAATTAGTTAGTCCTTGTAGTTGAAAGTTTTTGAAGAAATTTGGAAAAATCTCCAATAGTTCATAATGATTCCTGCTGTTCGTTTATTTTTTTTTCTAGCATCTATAAATTAATGCAGTATAAGGAACTGATTCAGTTCCTGTGCTGGCTGCCAAGTTTGATAGTGTAAAACATCAGAAAAGTAACATTTCCTTGGATGAGTATTATATGGAAAATTGTTTTAGGTGAAAAATAAAGAACTTTGAAATATTCTAAGAACAAATTCATCCAGATCTGGTCATCATTTATTGTCCATTGTAGATTACCTTCATTTGAATAACAGTCATTTTGGTCAGGGAAATTATACATATTTATGTATTTTTCTGTAGGATTACATATGTGTTTATACGTGCTACCAACTTTTCTTTTTTCTTTGTACTGGCTTAATGTTTGTTAACGGTCCTTTTTAACTCAATAATCTTTCTTTTATAGCCTCATCCTGATATCAAAATGATCTAGGAGATGGGTGTCAAATTTTTGCCATCACATGACGTTTTGTGACTTTTTTCCCCTTCGTGGAACTGGAGTGGGCATGGCCTGTGCATAATGCATCCAGCCTGTGGGCCTCCAGTTTGACACCCCTGATCTAGGACAAGATGTCCCAACCCTGGCAACTTTAAAATTCCAGTGGTGGAATTCAATTTTTTTTTTACTACCGGTTCTGTGGGCATGGCTGGGTGTGTCATGTGACTGGGTGGGCAGTTTCTGTAAGCAGGGCAATAAAGATTAGGCTAGAAATAACACTAGAATTCCTTACAGGATTAACCCTGCAAAGTGGAAAAAAACCAAAAGGAGATTTCTTCTAACAATCGGTTCTCTGAACTGCTTAGAAAATTTACTACCAGTTCTAGTGAACCTGCTAGAACCTGCTGAATTTGCCATGGCCCCAGAAATCCTCAGTCAGCTATACTGGGAATTCTAGGAGTTGAAGTCTACACGTCTTAAATTTGCCTAGGTTGGGAAACCCTATCTAGGAGAAATTACACAGTGAAACTTGCAATATAAAAGCTTCAAGAAGCAGAGAAATTACAGCGCTAGTCTATCCGTGGTCAGACTGGAGAAGGTGAATGCAGGCATTTTTCTTCCACGCTCTTAATGCTAAAGCCTGGTGAACTTTTTCTGCACAGTACATGCAGTGGCTAAAGCAGGGGTCTCCAATCTTGGCAACTTGAAGACTTGTGGACTTCAACTCCTAGAATTCCTCTGGAATTCTACAAGTCCACAAGTCTTCAAGTTGCCAAGATTGGAGACCCCTGAGCTAAAGGATGAAACTGGCCATTGGAATCTGGTGCTACAGATGTCCCAGTGAAGTCAAAGAAGTCAAGATCGTAGCTACGGCTATGTGGTCAAGAACAGCCCCAAGGTGTGTGTGGGGGGGGAGGAACTGTCTTAGCACCTCTATTTCCTTTACTGTCTGTTGTGACCGTAGGAAGCACGTGCCACTAAACTCTATCCTTCTCTCCCCATCGCTCTAGCTTCAAATAAGCCACCCCCATTTATTTTTACACTTTAACCAAAAGAAAACCCAACTAAGGACCTACTGCCTAACAGACTGAGATGCTGTCCAAGGTGAACACTCTCACTATCTCTGGCACACCCTTTGGATACTTCACTCATCTTGCAAAGGGTCAGCAGGTGACTTCCCAGGAGGGTCTGAGAAGGTGGGGACAAACATTATGATGGTTTCAGCTGTATAGTCAACGTTGACATGTATGAAAGGGATATCATATGAGCCATGATGGCACGGTGGCTAGAATGTAGTACTGAAGGTTAACCCTGCCCACGCACCAGGGATTCAATCCTGACTGGCTCAAGGTTGACTCAGCCTTCCATCCTTCCCAGGTCAATAAAATGAGGACCCAGATCGTTGGGGGCAATATGCTGACTCTGTAAACTGCTTAGAGAGGGCTGTAAAGCTCTGTAAAGTGGTATATAAGTCTAAGTGCTACTGCTCTGGCTTCAATCATGCAGTTGTCATCACAGTTGTCCATGTGACCTACCTAAGGTTCTCTATCCTGTGTATAGGCACTGTGATGGTAACTATTTTTTCTATGTCCCTTTGAGTCAGTCACTAGTGGCAACTAGCTGGAGGAACCCATGCTGTTTTCTTGCCAATATTTCAGAAGTGGTTTGCCATTGCTGCTGTGTTGCTAGGAATAAGAGAGGATGATTGACCTCAAGACACCGAAATGGCTTTGTGCCTTAAGCAGGATTTGAACTCAGTCTCCTGGCTTCCAGTCTGGCACTTTTAAATACAATACTACACCAAAGTGGCTTCCAAGCAACGAAGTAGGTGGTATTATGAATAAGGGAATTGGATAAAAGTATGTAGGACACAGGTGTCAAACTCAAGGCCCGGGGCCTAGATCTGGCCTGCAGGGCTGCCCTGGAAACAACAAAGGACTGGCCCGCGATGCCTCTGCCAGCTAAAATGGAGCTCAGGAAGGCCACCAGCAGCCCTCCCGAGCTCCGTTTTCATTGATAGAGGGTTGCAGGAAGCCATCACAGCTGAAAACGGAGCTCAGGAGCCTGTTTTCGCTGGCAGAGCTCTTGGGCCACCACAGGTGCCCCTGACACAAGTGACATCGAGCTGGCCACGCCTATCCTGGCTCCCCAAAATCAAACACAACCCTGATGTAGCCCTCAATGAAATCAAGCTTGACACCACAATGTATTATAAGGCCATTAAGGACTATGGGTAGTCTTTAATTTACAACCATTTGTTATAACTGCTCAAAGTTGTAACAGCACTGAAAAAAATTATTTCGGCATCCCCATGGCCACAGGATCAAAATTCAGGTGTTTGGCAGCCAGCCTGTTTTACAATGGTTGCAGCATCCTGGAGTCATGTGATCGCCATTTGCGACTTTCCAAGCTAGTTTCTGACAAACATCATCAACAGGGAAAGTCAGATTCACTTAATAACTGCATGATTCACATAATAACCACAGGGTTTCGCTCAACCATAGCAATAAATGTCATAAAATCAGGGATGACTCACTTAACAACCACTTCTGATAGCAAAAGAAGTTCTGGTCCCAATTGTCAATCAAGACTTTCAGTACTAGAGACAGTTTATAGTATTCACACAATACACTAAACCAGATCAATTAAAGACATAGCAGTTGTATCCAAACAACGTACTAAGGCAGGGGTGGGCAATTATGGCTCCTTCATGACTCGTGGACTTCAACTCCCAGAATTCCCAAGCCAGCATGGCTGGCTC
>JAEANM010021379.1:0-11868 GCA_017656035.1 Myanophis thanlyinensis
TATTTTATTTATTTATTTAATTTAATTTATATACCGCCCCCTCTCCTGCAGGACTCAGGGCGGTTCATTTACAATGTAGAATTAAGGCCAAGTGCTTAGTTCTAGTATTTAACACTTCAGTCCGAATACATGCTAGTGTCAAGCCTTAGATCCGTGGTGACACGTTGGGAAGATAAGAGGACCCAAAGGATAAAGAATTCCGTGTAATTCATAGCAGTACCCCCAGATACACCCCCCCAGCAAAGTGTAGGACTGCTTGAAGTAATTTGCATTCTAAAAACTTGCATGCCTTTTTTGTTCAGCTTTTATATCTGTGTAGATAACTAGGCTTTTTATGATATACAATTAAAGTATCTGCCTCTCACACATATATATTCCAGCAGTTTCTTTTTAATAGCGGTAGAAGATTCACAAAGCCAGTACAGGAAAATAGTTAATGTATGTACTGCCACTGCAACTGGAAAAAAATTGAGTCAAGGCTGACCCAAATTTTGCACAAAGGTTTGCATTTTGGAGCTTTATGAATGATGCATACTGCATATGTTCAGAAATGTTTCTGTTGGGCTTGTGAAGGGAGAAAAAATAGCAAACCTCCATTCTGAGGTCTGCATATAAATCTTTTTGATGAATTATCAGTTGGGTGTGATCCTTTTTCTGGGAAAAAACAAAGCACTTCAGAAACTGGTCTAAAACTAAAATGGTGTTTTTAGATGAAAAAGGTGCTCCATTTTTGTTCCCAAAATAATGATGCTGAAGGAATTTCTTGGAAATATCTATTATAACCAACTGAATTCGTTGAATTACTTCTGGTATTTGACTGTGTGAGGGTTGGAACCTCAGAAAAACATTGACAATCTCTGTAATGTCTCATTCCTGACTTCATGCAGTGTGGGTGGATTAAGAGAGAACTGGGCTACAAGGAACTGCTTTGTTAATAAAAAACTCCAAAAAGTAATAATCAGAACTTTTTTTAACTAGACTGCTTAGAGAATTGGATGTGAATTTTCCTGCTAGACTGCAAAGAAGGGGAAGGGCTCATCTTCATCAGCATGTGGAATGCAAGATTGTAGCCTTTTAGAACACTTATTATTAATCGTAAAAAGGCATTTTCCAACCCCGGTTAATGTCCCATAAAACAGACAGACTAAGAAAGAGGGATTCATGTTCTTCCCTCTCCATTCCTCTCCTTAGAATGCCTGGTTGAATGATGAGTAACGGTTGTTTAAACACCAGCACTATACTCGGTGCTAGTAAAGTGATTCAGAAACAAGTCTGGGGGGATCAAATGGGAAATAATAGGATTCACTGAATAGGATGATTTGAGTGTACAGAGATTTAACTCAGTCTCATGTATTTACTGTATCTGCTGTTGCGCAACTTGTACTTTAAGTATTATTTGGGTGTTGTTTACTATCCGAGTAATAAATAAGGAAAAAAAATTCCTTTGGGTTATATTAAGGGCATGATACTGCAAGGAAATTATCAGGAAATTCCCCCAATCATTGAAGTGTCTCTGTACAGAGCTGGCACTGGTTTTCTTTTGGGCAGGGATTTCTCCTCTGTGTGCTTTGCAACTTCCTGTCATAGCATAATCTTCTTAATCCTGCTTTAGCTTTATTAATTTTCCTCCTTTCCTCTTTTTCTGATCCGCTTTCTCTCTGCCGCATGAATTCAGGAGTTCCTGAGCTAGAGGAGCAACTCAGGCCCCGCCGTGGTCAGCAATATCCCAGGCTACCTCCGGAGCCTCTTGTATCATGCAGCAGGGGCCCTGGGATGGTGGTGCCTGAATGTATTCCATTCTCTCTGTCTTACAGGCTGTGCAGCCTTCGCCTGAAAAAGCTGACGGTGCTGCGGGAACTGGACAAGGAGCTTAGCTCTGTGCTCATTGCTGTGAAGATCCAGGTAAGCTGCTGATCTTCTGTACTGTATTCACCTCTCTTTGGGAAGGCCTACCGGGTCCTGCTCGGAGATGCTTTACTTCAGTGTACTGTTGTTATGGTCTCATTATTATTGCACGTTTGCCTGTTCCACAAACTGCCATTGCTTCTGGAGAGAGGAACCACCTTTACTGTCTCTGCAAAGCTTCTTGCTCTTTAAAAGGTAGCCATTTGATGTGTAGAAATGTATATTGCTATATAATGGTAGTATTGCACAGGAATGAGGCTACATTTATATACAGGAATGTTCACATCAGATTCTAAACTTGGCAATATTTTTATATAATTGCTAAATATATGCAAAAAGATCTTAGTAAAGTGCTTTTGTCCTAAATATGAACCTGGAGAAGGTAAAGGACAAACTCTGTCCTCATGAGTAATGATCAGCCATCCCTGGTAAAGATATGGTCCGGATCTATTGTATTAGATCACTTTTTTTTAAAACCATGGTGTACTGAAATAATACTAATTAGTTGGATTCTAAGAGTATACTTTGCCATTATGTAATTTGTTTAATTAGAGGTAGACCCAGTTTCTTTCTCACTCTTCTGACAAAATAAGACTAATTGTTAAATACAACAGAAATATAAACAGGCAGACCTATGCAAGCTATATCTGTTTCTGAAGTTAGACTAGGATTCTCCATTCTCACCTCCATTCTCAGGCTAAACAAATACCAGGACATCATAGAAACAACTGGACCAAACCATGACCTCAAAACGCACAAAAATGCTGACTACCATCAAGATTAAATCTCTTAAGACAAGCTGAAAAATAGAAAAGAAAGAAATATAATATAGACAACACTAAACAGTTAGAATTCTTTGTAGCCTTAGAGGCAACATTTAAAACAAAGAGCTTGCTGAGACCCAACAAAATATAAGGCGGACAATCATACCACAGACCAGAACAACACAGAATAAGAACCAACTCAAAACAGCCCTCAAAAAGCTAAAGGAGAAACATGCCATCACCTTGCTCTCAGCAGACAAAGGCCAAACCACAGCTGTCATGAACAGAACATAATATATTCAAAAGCCAAAGAATGACTGAATGATTAAAAAAACCTCTACATCCTAGTAAATGCCAACCCAGTATAGAAACTAGACAACCTGGTTAAGAAAACCCATAACTAACTTTGGTAGGTTAAATCAGAAAAGAAGAATAGTGGCAAATGATAAGCAATGTTCCCATTCCCCAGTGCTTTTGTGGACATTCAAATATATACAAGCCTGACATACTTCTTTATCCAACTATATGGTTACCAGAGACTCCAACATACAACATAGCAAAAGAGCATACAGAAAACCTCACAGAGGTAAATAAATACTCCACCAATGCTCCATTACAGTGCCTCCAGAAAAAATGAGACCTAAAATAGAAGAAGATGAAATTATGGTTTTATTCAATGTCATAGCCCCTTTACATCCAAAGATCAAGAACTAGCAAAAAATCCATGGCAGCAGTACTATTCAACTCACTCAATCTAATAAAACAACAATAAGATCAAAATATCCAGTATCATAGAACATCAATCTCTGCCACACTATGTACTTTCAGTTTGAGTGATTAATATACCATAAAATCAGAAGAATACCCATGGGATTACTATTCTCAGAATGTCTAGAAACTATAGCAGTATAGATCCAGTATATAAATGATACCTTTGTCATAATAAACAAGGAACAACTAGAGAAGATACATGAGACAATCAACAATATCTTCAAAGGAACTAAATTCACAAAGAAAGTAAACAACACTATCTTTCCTGGATAGCCTCATCAGCAGAGGAAATGAGGCAAATTAGAAAATCAAGTCTATCAAAATGTAACCCTCCGTGGTCTACTAACCAAGAGCTCCATTACCAAAGTTAAAAACCCAACTTCCTGCAAGAGGTGTTTAAGAATATTATTTAGATAGTAGAGTAACCTGGAATACTAGAAAAAGGAATTAGACCACCTACAAAATATATTTCAACAAAATGGATACCACTTCATTAAAAAAATGTGTGACCACTCAATCCATACATAATCCTTTGGATGCCATACTTCAAAAGTATCTCAGAAATAATTAATAAGCTATTACAATAGCATGTAAGTCACTGGAGCATGCAAGTCTACTAAGAACACATCTTCTCTAGCAGCTAGCAGCCAGATAAGCAGGAATTAACACTAGACAAACAATCAAGCAGAAAACAATACCTTAATCAAGGAACCATCAAGAAGAAAACCATGCCCCCACCAACACTGGTAAGCAAGGTACTGTACATAAACAGGGAGCAAATCCCACACCCACTAGCATTGATAATATTCCCTAACTGAATCATGAAATGTCTGCAAGCAAATGACTAACTCAGAGAGCACCAAGGACTGCATAGTTCAACCCTGATTTACAAATGTTTGTTCCATTGGGATTGTTCATTCTGAAATGCAGTCTGCAGGTAGTCCTCAATTTATGACCATAATTGAGCCCAGAATTTATGTTGCTAAGTGAGAAATTTGTTAAATGAGTTTTGTCCCATTTTAGGACTTTTCTTGTCACATTTGTTAAGCGAATCACTGCAGTTGTTAAATTAGTAACACAGTTGTTAACTGAATCTGACATTCCCATTGACTTTGCTTGTCAAAAGGTTGCAAAAGATGGTCACATGACTCTGGGACACTGCAGTCGTCATAAATATGAATCAATTGTCAAGCATCCAAAAGTAAATCATGTGACCAGAGGGATGCTGCCACAGTCATAAGTGTGAAAAATGACAATAAGTCACTTTTTTCAATGCCTTTGTAACTTTGAATGGCCACTAAATGAACTGTTGTAAGTTGAGACTACCTGTATATGGTTTTCTTGCTGGACCATAAGAATTGAGCTTGTCTTTCTGATAACTCCAAAATACAGTCACCTTCTTTTGTATTTGTTTCAATAGTATATTAGGAGACCATTACATTGTCAAGATTTTGTTCCATAAATTAAACTTTTGATGACTTTAAATAAAACGTTTACCAATTATGTGAGAACTTTCAAAAATGTTGTCAGTGGCATCAGGATTCTTGAGGTGTTTTCTTTCTATAGAAAGTATCCAAATATGCTTTTTTCTTTCCTTTGAGAATCATAATGTTTTAAATGTTAAAAAAGCCCTTAATGCACATTAAAATAATGTATGAACGCAATTGTGCCACTAACAACCCCATTGCTAGCAGCATGTTAGAAACGATAGCTTAAGCACAATGAGATAAAAAAAAAATACTATCGTAATACATCCTTTTTTGAAAAAGGCTTTTAATTATAACATTTTTAAATGTGACTATTTAAAAAACTGAAACTATTGCATTTAAAGTTTAATTGCATAAATGAGCAAACTTGGCTAAAAATGCACGCATTTTACAAAAAGCCATCATTGGTTGACATGTACTATTGAGTGTTTATTTATTGTCAATACATGAAATTGCGGGATGGTTTGAAACATCTAACTCCTTTGTCTAAAAAGATGGCTCCTTGGCTGCTATTTTTAGAAAATTATTAGCAGGGGCATGTATTTGTCTAAAATTGAGGAGAGTCAGGGTGAGGAATGATGAATTTCATAAAGGGCCTTTCTAGTCCAATAATTTGTGCTGAGAATGGAGGATAGAATTTACTGGTTCCCATGGATTATGGTGTATACATAGATAAAATGTCTTTAGAAATCAGAGTGATATTTTTCTTTGGAAAACAATTTTCCTTAACCAGATCAGGTATTTAAACCATTTGTTTCACTGTGGCTCTCTAGGTTCCCTTATGGAAAAATATTCACAAGGGAACCTAGAGAGTTGTCCTTCCTGTGCCCTGTTCAGCTGTTGAAAAAGCTGCTGATGCCACTAAAAGCAGGCTGGGGAAGAGGCAGAGAGTTTTGCTAGACAGCCATTAGGATTTAAATCCAGGATTAAAAACTAAAGCTGCTGTTTTTAAAGTTGCTTTTGGAAAGCGTATCAGTGCAAGACAGACAACAGCAAGATACACAGAACTGTGGCCCATGAGGTTTCCCCTAACTTGATGGACAAATATGGTGCCACTCCCTGAAATTCTTTATTATAGTATAGATCAAGGGTGGGCAATTGTGTCTCTTTTATGACTTGTGGACTTCAAATCCCAGAATCCTTGGGCAAGGCAATCTAAATAAAATGGAGAAAATATTATGAGGTGTAAGTGTAAGGAACCCTTTTCAAATGTTTCCTCCATTTTATTTAGGTTGCCTTCCCCAAGGATTCTGGGATTTGAAGTCCACAAGTCATAAAAGAGACACAATTGCCCACCCCGGTATAGATTCTTGGGAAGCTTTACTTACAGGTCATCTTTGACTTATAACCATCCCCTTGAGGTTACAAGAGCACTGAAAAAAGTGACTTATGACTGGTTCTCACTGTTGCAGCAAACCCCCCCCCCCATGGTCACATGATCAACAGGCACTTGGCAACTGGCATATATTTATGATAATTGCACTCTCCCAGGTTCCTGTGATTATCATTTGTGACCTTCCTAGTTGACCTGACAAGCAAAATCAAACGGGGAATTCAGATTCCTTTATAGAATGCATGATTCACTTAATAAGTGCAGTGAACTGTCTTGTTTAACAATAGAAACGTTGAGGAGCATGGTGGTTGTGTGGTTAGAATGCTGAGTTGACAAGCCGCGAGTATGTATTTGAGACCCTAGTGCTGCTGGGGGACAGGGTGAGCTCCCATTCTTCACTCTAGCTCTTGCCAGGGACATGAAAGGAGCCCCCAATTGAGTGTTCCCTGGGCAATGATGCTGTCACCAGCCAATCCTTTCAATTTGGAAGTGCCTTAGTGTTTCTAATATGAAAGTGATTCAATGTGGTGGAAATGTTGGGCTCAGCTGTGTAAATTGAAGAGTAGCTGTACTCTGACACAAGCTGATTGTAAAGTGTAGCCCAGGGGTGGGCAAACTTGGCCATTTTGTGACTTGGGGACTTCAACTCCCAGAATCCCTCAGCCAGCAAAAGCTGGCTGAGAGAACAAAAGCTGGCTGAGGGATTCTGGGACTTGAAGTCCACAAGTCACAAAATGGCCAAGTTTGCCCACCCCTGGTGTAGCCCAATGAGTTACTCTTCTAAGATCCATTGTACTCTTCCCCAATTTGGCTCCTCCTAGTTGTCTGAGCAGTAAGTTATAGCCTACATAGCCTGAAAATGGAGCTTGGGAGCCCATTTTCACTGGCAGAACACTTGGGCTACCAGACACCATGACATGAGTGATGTCAAGCTGGCCCAGCCCCCAAGGTCAAACACAACCCTGAGGTGGCTCTCAGTGAAATAGAATTCGACACCCCTGGTCTAGGCCTCAGCTTTTCCTCATGTCTTTTTATAGCACATTACACCAAACCACTTGGCTGAGGAGGATGGGAGCCACAAGGGGATGTTTTTAGTCTAAATCTGATTCCTCAGCCATACTTATCCCATAATTGTAATAAAGTCTCAGTACTGAGGTGGCAAAATGTTGGGAGGAGCTATGTAATACATATTTGTGACCCCATTTCTGTGTTATTTTCTGCAATTTTCAAATAACCTAAGAAGGTTTAGTTGATGCTGAGGATGAGAAATTGTATTTAAACAATAGGAAGACTGTACCTGCAAATATTTATTTATTTTAATTGTGCAAACCAGCAGTGTTTAAATCGAAGAGCAGTCTAAGAAGACAGTTTATTATCTGCCATGTTGAATTTTGAGATTTTAATTCAGAACAAATCAGCTAATCTCTGATGTAACTGTTGTAGCTATGTATTTCTTCTTTTCCATTAACATAGGGGGTTTTCTCCTGCCCCCAAATCCCATTAGAACAACTGAGGAAAAAGCCAGTGTGACACGTAACCTTATACGGCTTGGATTCTCGTTTTTTCAAACAAGCAATGACTTTCTTGTGAAACTCAGAAGGCTCTCGTTTTGTTTTCTTTTCATCCCTGGAGTCTAATTTTTCAGTAGTTTAAATCAGGTTTTTATGCGAGTTGCTTATAGTATTTTTATCCTAGAGTGCAATAGTTTTTGTGTTTCCTGCAGAAAACAAAGGCATACACCTGGATGATTGTCTGGGTTTGGAAGAGGGCAATATTTTTGTCCTCTGAGCCTAGAAAATCAATTTTATCCAGAGAGATCTGAACTCCAGGGATGAAAACAAAACAAAACAAGAGCTTTCTGAGTTTCACAATTGATTTTCCAATGAATGTAATTTAAAATCTATATGAAATTGTTTCTTAGTCTGGTCTACTTTATAGGGCTGACATTCATTATTTTATGATGATCATCAGGATTCTGTCTTATTGTCAAAGCTGAAACATATGCTCAAACTGCTATACGAGATCATTAGAGGCTTTGGAGAGAGATGCCATCAGTGTGTTGATGACACCTAACTCAAACCTCAAGTAAGTGATTAGTGCCCTTGAAGCTGAAACTCAACAATAGGCTGAATGACAGATTCTACATCAAGAAAAATGTTCTATTGATGAGAACCATTCAGCAACATGCAATTTGCTCAAGAATTGGAAGGATGGGGGTCCTTGACAATGGATTCCTGCAGTGGGCAGAAAGTTGAACTAAATTATCTCCATGCACCCTTCCAATCCCTCCATTCTGTGACTCTAAGAAAAAGTTAATAATTACAATCATTTATTAAATCTAGATGCCTCTCAATTCCTAGCAACAGTAAATTAAATCCCAACAAGGCAGTGGTGCTGTTGATAAGGAAAAAGCTGAACTCTGAGACTGATGTGGATTCTGCTCCAAATGGGGTTGCATTCTCTGAGAAAGAAAATTGGATATGCTTTTAAACTCTTTAACTGTCCATAAACTTGAAAATGGTGGATGTGGTGAAGAATCCATTTGCACCACTATGGTTAGTGCCCCCACTGCAGTCTTTCCTAAGCAACTGTTAGGAAAGATTTAACAACAGTTTCCCACACTTGCTTACAGTCCATCCCCACTGCTGCAGTGCGCCTTATGTGTGATTGTGCTTGAAAAGTATCCAGAAATTGTAATTGGCTAGGCTGCTGACAGGTGCAAGGAGCAGGAACTATTAAACTTTAAAGCCTATTTTGACAGTTCTGTGCTTACTATCAGTTGCCCTTCAGCCACAGTTTAAGAAGCTGGTATTCATCTAAACACCAAACAGCTTAAGGTCACCTGTCTGTGGGAATATCTCCGTTGCTATGAAACAGTTTGGTTACTTGGATGAGCAAGAAAGGTCTTCTTAATTCAAAGATGCCCCGTTGCCAGGAGCTTGACTAGCAAGTATGTGAGAAAAGGCTGCCTTCTGTGTAGCAGCCAGCTATGATGCCCTAAGGATATACTGTACATTTAGCTCTCACTTTCTCAGTAACGAGAAAATATTTATACATTAAATATAAGAATTGTTTTTAATGTTGGTTTTTAAGTGGAACAAATCCATTATGTTTTATATGCTTGTATTTTAAGCTTTGGAAATATTGAAATAAAGGCAGAGTATAAATTCAATAAAAAAAGGAAGGAAAGAAGGAATTCAGCTTTCTTGCAATGAGGGGAAATAGCAAAAGAAGATAGCAGAAGCCAAGACTAGTCCAGGCTCATTTACCGTTTCCACAGCAAACAATGCTTCCTGACATGAATAATTATAGAGGCCTTAGAACAAAAACAATGGTTAATTCAATTTGTGGGAGATTATTTAGGTGTTATAACCAGCTGTTAAAAGGATGAGATAATAACAACCAGGAAATAAAGAACTTAAAAAAGAAGGGGGGGCGCCAGGAAATTAACGGGAACTACTTTGCTCAAAATGTGTATCTAATTCATGTTGAGAAACCTGACATTGCTTGTGTTATGTAATTGGACTCATGCAAAACACTGATGATCCAAATGCCAATTCACCCAATCAGATCAGATATATAATGTTGCACACTTCAAGGCCTCACGTAGACGTTTCTTACAAGTCAGCATGTATCTATCATAACTCTCAAAATAACCTGTAATATTGCTGTAACTCTGGATGGTGCTTTTTAACATCTGTGGTGGTAGCAAATCTGTCCTTTACCTCTAAAAGCTAAAAGAAAAAAATTACTTCTGGGAAGCATAATAAATTAACATCAGAAATTAAATTTTTAAAAGGGATGATTAAAGTAAATAATTATAATGAAATATGGGAGGATTTTATAAAAGCGGTGTTGGTAGAAGGCAAAGGGAATAAACCTACTCAAGAATATATGTTGTTTTGGAAGGGATAAGGGCATAGTATTGTATATTTTTTAGTTTTTATAGAAGAAGTAATATAAGTAGTAAAAATGGTCCCCAGGGAGGTGGGTGCACTGTAATATTAGTATTTTTTATTTTCCTTTATTTTCTCTTTATTTTTCTTGTATTCAGATTTATATGTACTATGTTAGTATTATTTGTATTCAAAATAAAAAATATTAATTATTTTAAAAACAGCATTGGCTTTGATTCTAACATAATTAGAATTATGTTATGAATGCTGTAAATACCTTGCTTTTGATTTTTGATTTGAAGCATATTTTAAGCTATGAATTTGCAAATTTGACTTTTGATCATATCATTGTTTCTAGTTAGATCTAGATCATAATATGTGTATATTATACCGAAAGCCAATTTGATATAATGGTTAAGGCATCAGGCTAGAAATCAGGAGACCATGAGTTTGCTTACTCCTGCCTTAGCCAGCTGAGTGACCTTGGGACAGTTACTTTCTTTCAGCCCTAAGAAGGAGGCAATGACAAACTGCCCCTGAAAAACCTTGTCAAGAAAACTGCAGGGAAAGGAAAGATAGGTTGGCAGTTGCTTCACTCCTCTTCCTAACAGAAATTTCAACAGAATTGTCATTTTCATGAGAAATTTCTTATAGTGAAGATCTTCTTCTGTAAGCACACTAAATATTTTGGCGAGGTATTAATTTCAGCCTTTCTATTGATGTTTGGCATGGTCAAATTAATGGTTATATACAGTACATAAGCATTCATAAACTGATCATTTTGAATGATTAGATTTGACTTTACTATTATTAATGGAAGCTCCCAGATAATTCACTTCATGCAGTTGTCACTTTTCTGGTTTTTCCTTTCTGTTCCAATGTTGCTAAATTCAGTTACAAAGTGATGCTTGAAGTATGTTTCATTTTCCGATCTCTATTTTTCTTGCTGATGATCTGCTATTTTTGCTGCCAAAACTGATTTGCTGGTAATGCTGCCCCCCTGGAATTGAATGGAAGCACTTACAAATGACCCAAGATGACTTTTGGACAGCTGTGAGCCCACCTGAAGATTCCACTTCCCTCTGGGAGCTGTTAGAAAGTCATTGAGCAAATCCATCTTCCTGTCAACAATTTTGTTTTCTTAGCAAGCCTGGGATTTAACTTTCACTTTTGGATTTATTATTTTACTCTGCTTTTTATTTTTAAAACTTGACCAGCTAGTTGAATGCTAATTTATTTCAACCTTCTGTTGGATTCTAGCTGTTTTTTCTTTTTCTTTCTCTTTGATTTATGTAGTTGTTTTGAATAACTACTTCTCACATTCATCTTTTTGAAAAGTGCTTTCATTTAATTTACATTATTATTATTATTGAACTCTTATTACAGGATTTTTGTAATTTTTGTATTTGCAAAATATTTATTTCTTTTGTTTATTCTTTTGTATTTTTATTTGGATTGAAGTATCAAAAAAATATATTTCCTGTTTCCTTCTGCTTCGCTGCCCCGATCAAGTTTCACAAAACAACAATGTATCAGGTTACAGACTGACAAAGGTGGTTGAAATCTATGAAAATACTTTTTGGTAACATGCAACTTTTAGCTGAAAGGGTTTTTTTTAAATTTCTTATTATTTTCTTATTTATTTGATTTATATACCGCCCCCTCTCCCGAAGGACTCGGGGCGGTTCACAGCCAATAAAAACAGCAATACA
>JAEANM010021380.1:0-11868 GCA_017656035.1 Myanophis thanlyinensis
TTCTAGCCTAATCTTTATTGCCCTGCTTACAGAAACTGCCCACCCAGTCACATGACACACACCCCAGCCATGCCCACTAAGCCACGCCCACAGAACCGGTAGTAAAAATGATTGAATTCCACCACTGCGTGTGAGAAGGGATTGTTAGCAATATGTGATTGGTTTTTTTAAAAAACAAAATATAAAGAGATAAGTGGCAATAATTGGGCCAAGTTTGTATAAGATGACACATACTGAAAACCATACAGTCGGAATGGTATAGGAAAATTAAGGAATGAAAATTAACACCCAAATGGAAAGAGGAGAAATCTAGTTTAGTGGTTAAGAGGTCAGGCTATCCCCCGGGAGACTATACATTCTAATCCTACCTCAACCACAAGCCAGCTGGGAGATCATGTGCCAGTTATTTTTCTCAACCCTAGGAAGGCAATGACAAGCCAATTCTGGAAACAGCTGCCAACAAAACTGCAGGTGGCAGTCATCAGTGGTCAAATCTGAACTGAAAGAACACGTTTGAATTTTGAATGGGGATAGAATTGTGCACAAAGCTAGGTATTTTCCCCACCCCACCTCCCACCACTGCCCAAAAGAATAAATGAGTAAATGAACAAAAAAAATCAGAAAAGAAAAATGCATTTTCACAGTTATTAAACAAAATAATTACAACCAGCATCTGATCTAACGAAATACAGAATAAATGCAGGCTTTTCAGAACAGAGAACAAAATAGGAAGATTCACAGGAATTGCAAAATAGCATAGAAAATAAATAGCGCCTTACTTTATATAGCAGAAGGCCACATTGGATGATTCTGATATTAAACTAAATGTATTCTTCATACCAAGGAAAGCTCAGTCATGTGCTTTGGGTACTAAAACTGCAGATTTCACACTGTATTACAGAATTTATGTCTCAGTATTTATAATTCTAATAGCCACTATTTTCTCAGCAACAAGACATTAGAATAGCCCTATCTGTATTCTTATTATGCTAATCTATATGGCACTACTCCATTCCCTTAAAGTTCAAGAAGAAATTACTCCTTGGCTTCTCTTCAGATCTGGATGTGTTGGATATTCTGTGGGGTCTGAATTGCAGCAGAGAGAAAAGCTAAAAACTTTAAAGGTTACTAGTGACTAGATCAATCAAAGAGATTTCATTTTTGAAAGGATGAAGCTTGATTTCTTTCTGTTTGCCCTGTAACATGTCTCATAATTAAGAAATGCATGAAGGAAAGAAAAACCAAATATGCTCTAAAACAAGCACAAATCTGAGCTCCGATAAACAAATTAGAGAAACATGAAAATACACCGTAAGACTTCCCTAATGAAAACTTGATAGCAAAATACAATCTCTTTTCTTGAAGGAATAAAGACTTGATCTCCCAGATAACTGCTTTCATAATGGAAAAGCAAAACTCATAAGAATGTGTTATCCTAGAAGGATAGAAAAAAGGCACAGAGTTAAGAAATTAATATCCTAGAGCAGGAAGAATTTTTTGCACTCCTATCCATATTTCTGTCAGAAATCAGTCATATCGAACTCAATGAAATTTATTGCTGTCAAATTTATTTGCATTGACAAACAAAAAGAAAAATGTATTTCAGACTTCTAGAAAAAATTACATGTCATATTATTGTTAGCTGTATCTGAAGAGAATAGACCCTCCTGGTTTGAATAAATATTAGGTGCTTTTTCAAAAGGCAACTGGACTTTCTTGGGTTTTTTCCTTAAGACATTTCACTTCTCATCCAAGAAGCTTCTTCATTTCTGAATGTCTTTGAATAAAAACAAAGGAAATCCAGTTGCCATTTGAAGAACTGAAGAAGAGTCTTGGATGAGAAGCAAAATATTTCAAGGAAAAACAAAGAAAGTCCAGTTCCTTTTTGAAAAAACATCTTTGGGATAACCATGTCCTGGATGACTGAGAATCCCCATAGACATTTACCGATCTTTCAGTTACTGATAAAGAAAAGTGCATTTCTGTCACAATAAACAAAGGGCAATTATTATTTATGGTCCTGAGTACTGTCATACAGTTGCATAAACCTGAGATTTTACGTTCCCCAAATTGTAATCCCATTGCTGGAAAGAGCTATGTTTCTCTTCTATACAAGCCACTGCGTTCCTAAAACTCTTTAGAATGACAATACTTAGCAACTCCCTGCTGCTAGTCCTACATTATTACAAGTATTTTACCTCTGGATATAAAGTTCTCGTTATTAACTCTCGAAGCTAAAAATCTATTTTCCATGAATATGGAAGATCCATTTGTATAATTATTTCTAAAGTAGCAGTAATCATATTAAAGAGGTAGTTTAATATTTCTGGAAGTACAGATTAATTTATGTTCCATCTGACTTCCAGCAACTCTGGGCAGTTTACAAATTGTTTACAAATTGACAGAAATAACAAATCCAGACGGGAACAAAGAAAAAGAAGAAAAAGAACTTCAGTCACCCTCTCACAGGCCTGAGTGAAGAGATGAGTCTTCAGAGTCCTTTCAAATACTAGTAGGGTGGAAGCCATTAGAATCTCAGAGGAAACTTCATTTTACAGGGAAAGCATGGCGACAGAGAAGGCACATTTCCAAAGTCCTGAGGGGGGAAAAACTTGTTTAATCAAAGGTCCTGGAACATGCCAACCCTGGCCAGCTTAGATCAGTCATGCAGATACTGTGGGAGATGGGCAGTTCCTCAAGTAACCCAGCTCTGTACCATGCAGGACTTTATAGGTAGAGAACATCCAGAAGCAAACTGGAAACCATTCTCCATTCTGGACCAGTTGAAGTTTCTAGATGGTCTTTAAGACTTACCCCATGTAGAGTGCCATCCCTCCCAAAACATGAAAGTATAAATATTTTGGAACTATGAAATGGCCATATAGGTTATGATAACACAAGAAATTATAACGCCTGAGAAATCTCTTATATTGCTTTTCACAAATTTATTTATTTATTTAAATTTATATATGAAATGAAATCCTTCAGTCTGCATACACCTTTGATTACTTTGCAGGAGGGAAAGGTTGTCTTCCTTTTGGTATTTGCTGTCCACTATTTGCTGATATCTGAAAAATGGGCAGGAACTTTAGAACTGCTGAGCCTGAGGTAAGCCACGTCCCCTGTCTATATTAAACTATAGCAGCTGAATGTAGACAGGCCCACTGGAATCATATGGATTTATTTCTGAAGGACTTCGTTTGCTGTGTATAATCTAATAATTGGTGCAAGGTTATTTGGCCTGCCTTTTTTTCTGCGCTGCTGAGAACAGGCTGCTACAGCCACCCTATACCAGCACATTTCAGTATTACTGACATAACTGAGTCTCCAAGGGTGGCTTAGTGAAAACTGTTAAATGCCTAGCAATAGCAGAAGAGGACAGTTTTGTAAAGGCATTATTCTGCTTTGTTTCGTTTCCTTTGCCAAATGATTAATTTCATTCACCAGTTTCAGAATCTAATCTTGCATAAAGAAAGCTCACATTAGCATTTTTTCGTTTTTCATTAATCACTTGGGCAAGTTTATTCCCATCAGTACATTTATTTTCAGAAGCAGGACACGAGATATGAATCTAGAAAGTGCTCTGTGAAATGGATTTGTTTAACAGCTCTTTGTATAACCAATGACATACAAATGATGTGCAAATACATGCAAGGTTTCTTTCAGTGGTAGCCAGACCGCTTGATAGTTAACATCATTCTCCTTCTTCGGCTGGACTTGACATGATGCTGTTCACTTCTCCAGATATAGAGGTGGAATTTCATAAAGAAAGCAATATGGTGCAGACAAGATGCTAAACATGAATGCCAATATGCCAGCAAAAACCTTGATGCCTTGTTTAAAAAGTTTTTTTTAAAGGTGGCCCATCAGAAAGCCAAGCACTGGCCTCTAGACAATACTTATTTTTAGTGTTGCCCTTAGACATCAAATGATCCCAATGAACTGGTTAAGTGCTTATCTTTCAGATTAAAGGCACTTTCAGCCATTATTAGCCTAACATGATAGTCAGCTAGTATATATTCACTTGCCGGAGTACTTTGCATTCCGTACTTTTAATCCTGAAAATTAAAAAGGAGTATAAAATAACTAAAAATGAAAATACATTTGCTAAATCACCAAAGGGGGGAGAGATAAGTAACACTACCCTATTATATAGAACAAAATGAATAATTTGGGCTGCACAAGTTTTTATCTTGTGACCCCAAATCAAAATATTGTTTATTATTATCATCTTAGATAGCGAAGCAGCAGACATCTGATTAGTAATTGGAATAGTTTTAAATATTTAAATGGCAGATGCAACATGAGTATACACTCTCAGTGACTGCTGAATATGTAATGTTTGTCTGCCAATCTGCCAGGAGGACTAAGATGTATAGTTCATCTTCTCTGCCTAGCATAAGAGATGTGATTAAGGTGATTTGTAGATCCTTAGAGAACCCATAATATAGTAATGCATAGCTTATATCTTCTATTGCAAGAGAACTGCAACAGCAAAATGTTGCTTGCTATGTATAATTATCCTCAATGGGAAACTGTGTCTTCACTCTGTTAGCTGACTAGAAATTCTCAGCTGGAAAAATTGTATTTGATAAAGAACAAAAAGCAAAAGTGAGTGGGAGAGAAAAGAGCTTGTAATTAGATAGAACATTAAGGAAATGCATGCAACATCTGGTCATTTTCCCCTACCATTGTATTTATATTCCTGGTTTGGGTATTGTCATCTATTGTATGAGCAGGCATACTATCTGTGCATGGCAACCACATTTACTAATTTTAGAGGGTCTAAGATTGATGATTAGATGAAACTACTTCATACAAATGAATGGTGTTAGAATTTCCTGTCTTTTTCTGCAGAATTGGGTTAGAGATTCTTTGTTCTTAAAATTGCATTAAGGGTATTTTATGCATACATTATTGTTTCACTATCAATTTCACCTCAAAATAGCAGGAAATGCAAAACTCGAAGATTCTGGGGATACCTCCAACCATCCTTCCAATCCTGATCTATAAACATTCCTGTACCCTCTTTTATTCTGTTTATTCTGCTCTGTAGTGGCACAATTTCTTTTCATCTGACAGGTTGCAAATGGCCATACCTCTCATGTTAAACATCATGGGTTAATTTAAAAGGTGACCTTTCCCAAACACTTTTAAAAGCTGTTTTCACCATGTAGAAGAAGATAGTCTATAGCAGAGAGACTACAAATTGTTAGATATGGTTTAAATTTCAGGTCAAATGTTCAACTCAACGCACAAAACATTTTATTAAATTTATATGCCATCTCTTTCACCAATAGATGATTCTGGATGGCTGCATAATATCAAACATAATTTTAAAGTATACCAATATTCACTGGTACAGATAGATCTCAGGGAATGAAGTCAATTGGGGCCAGAATTCCCATTACTAAGTGATACGGTTGTAAAGAATGATATCATGTGTCTTCATTGCTTAGTGATGAAAATCCTACAGTCCCTGTTGCTGTTGTAACTCCAACTTAACATGCTTATTTGGAGGTAGCAGAGATGAGGATGTTGAAGTTCTCTTTAGGAGTGACCAAGATGGACAGGATTAGGAATGAGCACATCAGAGGGACAGCTCAAGTTGGCTGTTTTGAGGACAAGTTCAGAGAGGTCAGATTGAGATGGTTTTGACATGTGCAGAGGAGGGAGAGCAGTTATATTGGTAGAAGGATGTTGGAGATGGAGCTGCCAGACAAGAGGTCAAGAGGAAGGCCAAAGATGAGATGTATGGATGTACTAAAAGAGGACATGAAGTTAATGGGGTGAAAGTAAAGAATGCCGAGGATAGAGTTAGGTGGAAACAGATGATTCACTGCGGCAACCCCAAATGGGAACAGCCAAAAGAAAGAATAGAATAGAATAGAATAGAATAGAATAGAATCTATGATGTGCTCTTTCACACCTTTGACAGGAAATTATTCTGAGAAAAGATTATGTCTCTATTGTTCATGAAAAACAATCCTGCAGCAAATGTTCACTTTTAATCAATGTGCTATGATTGACTTTTTGATTGTCAAAGAAGTCTCTCCAGTTGAAATTCACTGCTGAATGCCGTTGTTTATGATGATTACTGTGTTGACATGAGTACTTTGCATCTCTGGGCAAAAAAAAGAGTGGAGGGGGTAATGACTTAAAGAATATAAAGTGTAAAGTGTTAAGAAGTTAAAGCAGATTTATGTGATCAAGAACAAATTGGCAACCTGTGACAGCAACCAATGAGCTTCACAGGAAAACCTTGATAAACTGATTAAGAACAATCAGCAGATCACTCCAAGGAAATAAAGCTTGGCATTTCACAGGAATGTGTGGTTCACGCTATTGTTGTTCTTCATTAATAGAAGGTTTGTGCAAGATAGGTTTCTTACATGCTGACAATAGACATAAAAGCTTAAAGAATTGAAATCTTCCAGTAACTATCATGAATGAAGATAAGAAACTTCTTCACAGCATTTTGTCCACCAACAAAATTTCGGCTCATCATTATCACCCAGAGAATGGGGCATCAGTGTATGGAATAACTTATAAAACTTCACATTTGTGTGTGGGTAGGGGGTGGGAGGGGAGGGAAGGAAGGAATCAAAATCCAGGCTTTGTCAGGAAAACTTATGGTTGCAGGGTTTTACTTGGCAAATACTATTATTCACATTTACTTTTCTTTAATTTGGCACCACTAGTCAGTCAGCTTGGTATAATGGTTTAGGCGTGAGACTAGCAACTAGGAGAATCTAGGTATTCAGCCGGAGTCAATATTGACTTCAACGTATCCCCCTTCTTCACAAAAGATCAATTTGACAAAAGATGTTAAAACTTTGAAATAATGATTACACAGATTCAGAAGCACCAGATTTTTTTGCTACAATATGACAATGTTAGGCCTCACAACTCATGAGCCAGGCAGAAGGCAATTGCAAAAGTAGATCTCACCATCTTACCCCAATCTGATGTACAGCCCAGGCTTAGCACTCTGTCACTTCCACCCCCAAATTGATGCAAATATCTTTGTGGACACTTGTCTGCCTCACATAAAGAAGGGGGAAAGGATTGCCAGAACTTGATTTAAGAGTCAAAGTTCTTTCATGTGGCTTTATGAAACTTGTCTATAGTTGGCTGAAATGTGAAGAAAATAGTATTGTTTGTGTGGAGAAGTAAATATAGTAATAAAACAACTCATTTCAAATGTTATTTCTTCAAAGCCCCTATTTAAACTATAAACATGAAGACAGAGGAAATATTATTCATTCAAATCTTATACGTTCTATTTTTGAACGCTCTTGAAAGTTTTCACTGTTTTCTGAACATTATGGTAAAAGGAAGGAAGAGGAAAGTAAAATGAGCAGAAACTATTGGTATTATTAAACATTAAAAAAATGGAAATTTTCCAGTGAGGAACAAAAGTATTAAGTTCCCCCAGTTCTCATAAACAAACAAGGTGTGAGAAAGAATATAGAAGCATAAAAGAGATCTGAGGGGAAAAGAAAAGGAAACATATTGAATTATTTCAGTACTAACAGATGCGAAAGAGCAGGACTACACTTGAAGTTTCAATTAAACTGATATATTACTGCTCATCTCTATGCACAGGAATTTACTCAACTAATGATTAGCAGTACTTTGGTGCTAGATAAGGGTCAATAGATTTCAAGAGGAGGTTGAGTTGGATTTAATCTGTTTGTGTCTATGTAGATATTCTAGGCTAATTCCTGTTTTGACTCCACCCTCAGATTCTGACATTGTCTCTCCTACAGTACTGAATAACAAACAAAAAAAATCTCTTTGCAATCTTCCTCTTTTTAATTAATATGGAAGAATAAACCAAGTGGTAGGACTTGTTTCTTTACTGAATTTAAATTTAGCCATACTGTATAAAATATGGCAATAATATTACATTTGCCTAGATTGTAATTAGAATGTCAATGTACATTGTGGATGTACAATTGTGCAATACTGTATAAACTTAGCATTCTAAGAGAAGAATTTGAATCTCATCGTGCTTACAGATGCTCTTGTTTGGAAACCTGTTTAATTTATTCACTGTTAATATAACTTTGAAAGAAAAAAACAATATGCATGAATATGTCTGGATTATAAAACTTGATGCTATTTTTTTAATTATGAAGTCAATTATACAGGAAGACTGCCCAGTTCTGCACCTAGAAAATTTAGGTGGTGTCTTGAATGTGGATTTATATAGCTTCATTTTTTTCTCATTATTTGTATAATGTATAATAAATATATCTGTATTTCTCATTACACACTTATGCACTTTTGATTAAGTGTCTCACTGTAGTCAAAGCCCAAAATTTTGGTGTTTGATGGCTCCCTCAGGCATTGACTTGGATGAAGAAAAAGATACAACTCCAGGGATATCTGAGAGGAACTATGGGAAATACCAGGGAGACATGGAAGGCTCTATGGCAGAATTGGATGGCTAAGGCAAAGTCTTACTAGGAACATCAGGGATATCTGAGGAGTGCCCAGGTGAAGAGCTGACTGCACAGGTCAAAGAAGAGGCTCAGCTGAAGCTACTCAGTGCAGAAGAGGAAGAATTACTCAACTAGCCATGCTAGAACCATTTGTGGGCTATGCCATATTGGCTGAGGAATTCTGGGAATTGAAGTCCACAAGTCTTAAAGTTGCCAAGTTTGGAGACCCCTGTTCTACAAAGTAACTCTTCAACATCAGAAAGGAACAAGACTGAATGCAGTATGGACAAATTAGTTTTTAAAAAATCTCAGAAAATATGCATTTGAGCATAGTTTAGAATGTTGATGACTACATTGTGCTTATGCTGCCCTCCCTTCTAGTCACATGACCTAGAATAGATCAGCTATTAAGAAGCTAGAAGGAACTCCTGAGACCATTCTCTAGATATATTCCTTAAATGAGTATATTCTAGTCCTCTTATATAATAATAACATAAAACTAAACATGTTTAATTATCACTTGTATTAATTTTGTGGTGCAATAGAATATTATTGCTACAATGAACAATTTTGACATCGTATAGTTGAAGGTGGAAATCTTGCTAACCTTTTATATTGAAGAAACCAAAATAAGATTAGTTTGTCTTCTTATTTATAAAAATGGTCTTCATGTGTTTTCTTCCTCTTCCTGTATATCAAAATAATACAGCTTCTTTGTATGGTTGCTGGAATCATGCCATGCCTTGAATATCAGATCTCTATTGCAACTATTACCATGGAAGTGTGTACCCATCCTTTCTCTTACAATTGAGTGCTTTTCCCTCCGATCTTTTTTACAGAAATGTCTTTTACTATAGCTACATATGACAATACAACTCATTCAGGCTGAATGCACTATAGGACTAACAAACTGACAGCAATAAAGAGATTTTATGGACTGTTTTGCACAATCCAGAAACCTATTTTTTCTGGCAATGGAAGCGAGTATTATTTTTCCTCCTGGTATTTAAAAACAAGATTATATTTTGAAATTTCTTACAAGGAATGCATAAGTAAATGTGTGACACAACTATGGCAATTACTTGTTTGACTGTAACCATGGGAGACTAGAAATATTGCTCCGTCTATAACAGTTTCCCACATTCCTCAGCAGTCAGAAGCTAACCAGCTGCTGATTGCCATTCAGTTCCTGCTTTCTTTTGTGTCCAATAAATTTCATAAAAATGGGTCATTGGTTGAAATTTGGTTCATTGAAGTATACAAATTATGATACCAATAGCAACATGAGTACTTAAATGCAGAGGGCTGACCAGCGGGAATCTGCAACCATGAAAAATTCAAAAGGATGGTTGCAATGATGCAACACACATACACACACACACACAGTTCTCTGGTTGGAGAAGACAATCTCTGATTTGGTGAAAGATGATTGCAGAAAATTTGAACAACAATGTACAAAGTTTTCCTCTCTGGAAATCCCTCCATCCTAATTTCTACAGAGCAGATGAACCATTTTATGACCATTTTGACCAGTGTAAAATATTTTGTATGTATATTCAAATAGAAAGTTCATTCTTCTCAAATGGCAAAATCATTTCAATGTCAAAATTATTTTTATCTGATCAAAAATTCAGCATCCCAACATACACTATTATTAAACAAAAACAAAACTATAAAAATTAACCCACAAAATTAAATATTACATTCACAATTTAACATATAAACAGGTGAATGGCTTGTTTAAATCCAAGAGTGTTTGAATGGCATAATTTATTTTCAGTCTGGACTATGAGTGGTAGAGTCCTTCTCACATACTGTTGACATATTTGGGCTCAAAATGTTTGACTCTTTTCATAAGATAGTGTCCAAATAATATCATGCCCTCAATCTGTGAGCAATGTTCATTCCACATCAATTTAGGAAATGAAAAGACAGATTAAGAACACAACATAAAACACAATTTGAATGTATTATAAATAACTGCTAATTTAATCTTCTCCAACCAGACACCATGCAGAAATGCTAACTTGAGAGTTCTTTAGTCAGCATAGGCAATGTCCATTCTGAGTTGCAACCCCAAATGAACTGAAGGGCACCAGGTTGGAGAAGACTGGCTTAATGTAAATGAAAAACAATTAATGATGAAAATAAAACATGCTTCCATCCTGTGCCTGTTGCAAAGAGATTTTCTGCCAATTCCAAAAGTTCCCAACTCTCTTTTCCATCGTGCTGACATATATGCCAATCCAGAGCCCTTGGAGGATTAACAGTCCTCTATCAACTGCTTTCCCATAATCTTATTTACAAGGAATAATGAAATTGGAGCAGGATGCTTAATTGTTTCCTGCTGTTAATGTGGATGCCAAGAAGAGATAGGGCATAAACAGAACATTTGAAAGTCTTGGTGAAGATCATTTGTTTTATTTTATTATTATTTGTCCTTCCCAAGATACAGAGGCATTTTCTAAAGTAGATTCCCCCTTGTAATTGTTGTCAATGGATTTAAACTAACATACAGAGTTCTTTTTTTTTTCTTTTTTTTAAATTGGCTCACAGTGTAATGTTTTGCTGAGAAAGCAGATTGTGTAGATTAGGAAAATACCCTGACAGGGTTATTTTACCAAGGACATATTATTTACTCTTTGGCCAAAATCTCATTGAGAATTTATGTGCTCAAGTCCATTGATTTTAGTAGATTTACTTCCATGTTGGATAATGACCATTCAATGATTAGCTCGGTCCATCTGGGATTTATAAAGTCCTGGAAAAATGAAAACATAAAGTGTTAAATCATATCTTCCTATATAAATAGAACTTATCTTAATGAACCTATCTTAATAAATGTGAATCAACTATCATGTTTACAACTGAATGAGCCAAATAAATCAATACAAACTAAATGCTGGAAATTCAGGACTGCTGAAAAGGAATACCCTTCCTTCGTTCCTTCGTTCCTTGCTTCCTTGCTTCCTTGCTTCCTTCCTTTCACTTTTTGTAAATAAGCCATCAAAGTCACTTCCATCAGATGTTGGCAATGACCAAGTTAGGTGAGTTGTTAATGTAATTTGAGTCAATGGCTGTAATACCTACTGAAATACAGGCAGCATGCTGTAAAATGAGTTGCTAAGGATGGCATAGAAGTTTTCATTCACATTTCTTGATTGTGAAGGTTAGGACAGAGGTTCACAAACTTTTTCAATCCACCTTCCCCTTGGTGCTACAAATTCATCCTCAGTGCCCCCTACAGGTTCTGTGGGCATGGCTTGGTGGGTGGGTGTGGCTTGGTGGTCATGTGACTGGGTGGTCATGTGATTGTGTGGGTATGGCCAACTTGACGTCAGAGAGAGAAGAGAAAGTGAATGAGATATAGTTGCAGGAATGGTGGATAGATGGATAGGTAGGTAGGTAAGTAGATGAT
>JAEANM010021381.1:0-11866 GCA_017656035.1 Myanophis thanlyinensis
AATAAATAAAAATAAATAAATAAATATGACTACTATTAAACAAACATTAGTTTTGCTTTTATTTCTTCTTATGAAGTCCTTCTGCTCAAAAAGAGTATTTAAATAGCTTTATAAATTATAACGTGCTGAATATGGACAATTAAAATAATAAAAAATAATCAATAATAAAACCACTGTCCATTAAAGTCTGGCCAAAGAGGTGCTATTCTTCTCGAGATGTAAAACGTGGAGGTCAAATCCATGTTGCAAGAGTGTATTCACAGCTACAGGAGAAAGCTGTCTTCTGCTTCTTGATTTTTAATGACCAGGCCAATTTAACTGGAATTAAGGGCCTCAAATAGTAAAGATCTAAGCAGTAAGGACTTAAACAAATATTAAATTTATATCAATTAACTAATATTAAAAATTAGCACGTATGGTATCTAGAGGACAACTGACAATTAATATAGTGGTGATATACTCATATCTTGCACTAAAGGCAGGTTTTATATCAAGGGCAAGTTCTGAACATTTTGTGAAGGTCAAGACCACATAGAATGTATTGCAGTATTCAAATAAGGTATGAACACACATGGACTATCTCTGGACCCAGAATGTGCCAAATAGTCACAGCTGCTCAATCTTGTCCTTCCTCATTCAGGACATTGCAGACTCTGGGACAGGACCTCAATAGCATCACATTGTTGGCCTAGGGCCAAGTTGTACAATAGGGTATAATCAGCATACTGAAGGTATCTGACCCTGGACTGACAGATGACTCCACTCAATGGTTTCATATAGATCAGTGATGGCGAACCTTTTACTTACAGAGTGCCGAAAAGTACATGCTTTGTGCATGCCATCCGCACTTGCGTGCAGCTCCTCCACGTGCACTGCATCTGCAACTGCACCATCTATGCATGGCTGCAGCTTTTACATGCACAATGCACACATGCTGCGCACAGGCACTCATGCACATACGAGCAATCGCGTGTGCATGTGCAGGAGAGCTCCAAAGACCAGCTGGATTTCCTGCTGCAATCGCACACATGCACAGCAGACGCCCAAAGACCAGTTGGGTCTCTGCAATCATGCATGCGCAATCACATGTGCATGCTCAGCTGGAGGTAAGTTGGCCGACAGCTTGTGTGCCCAGCAAGATGGCTCTGCGTGCTGGGTGCCATAGGTTCGTCATCACGGATATAGATACTAAACAAAAGAAATGAGTGTTGAGTCCTGTAGCACTCCAGAGGTGAAAGGCCAGAGACTCAATCACTTCCAAGCTAATGCCAATTGAAACCAAACACAAAGAAAGCTAGAGAACCACTGCAACATGGTAACCTTCCCCTCTAAACCTTGCAACCAGTCCAGAAGGTTCCTGCAATCAATAGTTTTGAAAGTTGCTAAGAGATCAATAACAGCAAGTTAAGAGCCCTGGTAGCACACGAGTTAGACTGCAGTATTGCAGACTAGCTTTCCCCACAGCCTAGAGTTCGAGTCTGACTGGCTTAAGGTGATGCAGCCTTCTATCCTTCTGAGATTGGTAAAATGAAGATCCAGTTTGTTGGGGCAATATGCTGACATTGTAAACCACTCAGAGAGTGCTGTGAAGCACTACGGAGTAGTATATAAATATAAGTGGTATTGCTATTGTTACGTGTACAACACTGAAAGTCATAGAAAACCATCAAGAAGCACAGAAACACACTTCTTGATGGGCATAAATGATCATGACCCTGCATCAGATTACAAAGAAATGCATATTTGCACTTTTACACTCTACCTCCAGATGCGATATAGAAGCCACTGGGTGCATACTTGGCCACCACAACTTGATGGGCATGTTCAGTATAGATGTCAGCAATTGCTGGGTTCTGTAAAAAAAATATAATTTCAAAATGTAACTTTTCAAAGGGAAGTTTCCCATTCATTGTCAATTATCCATTTTTACCAGCCGATCTAATAAAAGGTTCTTAGATACTATCAATATTTGACTTGTGATAGCTTCAGACCTATCTCTACTAATTAGATGATTCCTGTTCAGGGACGGCATTTGAGAGGAGGAGCAGCCAGAAGATTGATGCTCCAAGGAAGTACAAGAGGTGGGGCAAGAGGCTGGCTTTCTCAGGGGCAGCTTCCAACCTAGAAAATAGCTTGTTCCTAAGGAAGGCTGAGCTCCTATTTTTCTACTTGTTTTCTGAAAAGTGCTCAAAATATTTTTATTTTCTAATTGGATAAAGTTTTTTAGGGCTATATCCCGCTTTTATGTGGGGAGAGGGGAAATGGTTCTTATACTTTTAAGCCATTTTGACTTTCTGGAACTCTCAGAAAAATAATGACAATGAATCATGCCCGTTATCAATGCAGTGATGTTGACAGACTCTATTTACCAGGAAAATGGGTGAGCATGGAATGTTGCAAGTAACACAAAAGGGCATTGGAAGAATAACTGAAGGACAGTGAAGAAGATGCACTGAAGCTAGTATGTCAGGAAGACTAACTGAATATAGGCAAAACCAAATTAGCTTACAAGAAAGACCAAATGAAGAGCAGAAAGGAGGCATGAGAAAACAAAGCATTACATGGTCAGTACATTAAATAAAATGGCAGGGAAATCAAATAATAACAATGGCTGGCATAAGAGCAGCAAGGTTGAAGAAAGACAGAGGGGCTAAGCCACAGGGTGGATAAAAATCAATGTTTTTTTTAATTGGATGTTTTTATTTAAATCAGATTTTTGTTATTTTTATCAAATTTATTTTAATAAAATGCTTTTGGAGTAAAAATCTATCTAAAGATAGTTTTCTATTTAAGATACATTAATACTTTAGTTTATTCAGCATGAAATGGAATTTAATTATGTAGCATGAAGCTGTATATTCTGCAATATTGGGATTGTCGGTGAGTCAACAGCAGGTCAGAGGAAGAGCCGCTGCGGGACAGAGATGACAGTTGGTCTTTAAAAATTATGATTTAAATCAACTTGATTTAAATCAAATCCACCCTGATAAGACACAAAACCAACCCTTAAGAACAAATGCATACAAAGACAGAATTGAGAGGATAGCAACAAATAGCAAGTGCCGTCTCTACAAAAAAACTGAAGAACAGTGTAGTTAATAAGTTGCTGCAAGAAGATCACACAAACAACAGCATGACAAAGTAACAACAATGTTGCATTGTAAGATCTGCAAGAAATACCATTTGCCTATAAGCAAAAAGTGGTAGCACCATAAAATAGAGAAAGTAATATAAAATGAAGAAGCTCAAGTGCTCAGGGACTTTAGAATTCAAACAAGCAGGCACCTGTCACATAACTGATCAGATGTAACAATTATCGATAAGACAAAAAAGTCTAGATAGTGGACATGGTCGTACCTGGAGACAGCAGAATAGAATAGGAAAGAAAGAACTGGAGAAGTAACAAAATATACGTAAGACCTAGAAATAGAAATAGAACAACCGTGGCAAAAGAAAGCAAAGAAAGTGCCTATAATAATAACTGCCTGGGGTGCAATCTCAAAACAACTGGAATACCACTTGAATACAATGACTATTCACCATCAGTCAATTGCAAAAGGCAGCTTCAGCTTTACACAGAACAGCAACAATACCTCTAACAATATCTTTATCAGGTGGATAAAAATGCCAAATCCAGTTTAAATATCAGGCTGACTAATGTTCTGTTCTATTCTATTCTATTCTCTAAAATATCTCAGAAGCATATACCAAGAAACCAATTATTCATTTAAAACTGGAATGGGAGATTCTTGCTAGGCAAAATCACATTTCCAGTCCAGCAAATCATTTCCCCCATTGACTTCTCTTGTTGGAAGCCAGCTGGGAAGATGGCATATGGCAATCACGTGAATCCAGCTGCTACAACCATCATTAATACATGCTAATTGCTAAGCGCTCAAATTTTGATCATGTGACTGACTAGGGGATGCAACGGTCATAAGTAACTTTTTTCAGTGCTGTTGTAATTTTAAAATATTGCTAAATGAACGGTTGTTTTAAATTAAGGACTCCCTGTAACTACAAACTGGGATGATAAGGCTCATACATCTCAATTTCTGCAAGTATCTTAGGACAGCCATTTCCAGAACCAATGCACAATTCTGCTCACGTGCATAGGAAGGGAAACGCTGAACACCTAGAAGCATACAGAAGCCCACAGCCCAAAGAACCTAATTGAGTTATAACTTATTTTTCTGGCAACCTCTTCAAAAGTATGTTTACATTCCTTCAAGCATGCTAGAATGCATTTGGGTCCAGTTGAATAGAGTCCCATTTTGGTTATGCAACTATAGTAATTGATCACCATTTTATATTTCATATTTATTCATACACCAATGTATGAATTGAGCAATTCTATAATCCATTAAATGAGATAAATAAGTAACATAAAATAAATATGACTTACTGAATTACACCTTTATTATTTATTTATTTATCATATTTATATAAAACCTTAAAAGTAATCCTACAATTCTAATAAAACTATTTCTACACATAAATTGTCAGTTTGCGTGAAGCATTAAAAACCAAAATACTTTTTCTTATTGAAATTTAGGTTTTAGCAAATTTTCACATTACATTTTGTCTTAAATTTCTGTATTTAGCATACAGAGATCTATCTGACTGCACACACTGTATATCTTAATAAGCCCAAATGTTGCTAATATCTTATTGATGTGATAGGGTGTTTTTGTGAAGGATGAAGGCAGGGAATGCATGCCAAGAGTATAGAATCCCAGTGATGTGATAAGGTCCTGCCAGCTACCCAGCTGAAGCAAGAAGGCACCTCTAATGGGAGATATCCATATAGGCAGATGCTGAAGGCAGATGAACACTTGAGCGATAATGGCAAAGCTTCAGTAGTGCATAGAAGGAAATGGTAAAACATTACTATATTTAACGAAGAAAACCACATGGAAAGGCAAGATAAAATCACTGAATCTATAGTGCTGAATGATGAACTCCTCAAGATAGATGGCATTCAATATGCTACTGAAAAAGATGTGAAGATCTTTTGGAGTACTGGCGATATTTATGTTATAGCTAGGTTAAATTCAGGACACCTAGTTTCCAGTGATGCCATCAGATAATTTTCCTGGGTGGAAAAAGCTGCAAAGACAAGATCTACAGTGGGAATGTAGAATGAAATGTGCAACACAGTGAAAGATGAAACAAAGAATACACTGACATCTTGGGCATCAGAGAATTGAAATGGACTGGAAGCCACCCCCTCACTCCCCCCATAATCCCCATGCTTGCCTGCCTTCTGGCACGGCTGCCTTGGCCAGGTCGGGGAACACACCATTCCCGGGCTCCTGCCTTGCCCTGGAGTCTTTGCCCGATCCCCGCCCAATCCCCCTTCATCTAGGTCGGGTCAAGGGAAGCGCCATTCCCTAGGTCCGGCCTTGCCCGGGACCTCCGCTGAAGCAGCTTGAGTCTGGACAGTTCTTATCTTTAAGATCCATCCAGAAAGCGCTGCAGCAGCAAAGCTTCTTCCGAGTCTTGCAGAGATGCTCCACGGCAGTGGCTGCTTTTCTCCACTACTGCTGCCCTTGCTGAGTGAGCATCTTGTACAATTCAGCAGCCCTGAGCTGCAGCCGGTGCTTTAGATCATCCGGAAAGCTTTCTGGATGGTCTAAAGTGGCGGCTGCAGCTCAGGGCTGCTGAATTGCACAAGACATTTGCCCTGTGCAATTTAGCAGCAGTGGCAAAAAGCTGCTGCTGCCTCTGATATCAGAGATGGAGGGGAGCCAAAAGGCTGCTCAACCCTCACCACGTGGATGGAGCCATGCACATGCATGGAAGCGGTGCGTACATGCATACGCATGCATGGAAGCAGTGCACTCACACACATATGCTGGAAATGGTGCACTCACACACATGTATGGAAGTGGAAGGCATACACATGTGCGCCCTCATCTTCTCACTGGCAGCAAAACAGTGGTATATTTATTTGAATTGCACCACCTGCAGGCCAGATCCAGCCCACTATGTGGTTAGATCTGTCCCACAGAGTCACTCTGGAAACAGCGAAGGACTGGCCCACAGAGCCTCGGCCCGGCCCTGATCTACAACTTGGCTCAGCCTGGCTCTGATCTACAACTTGTCAGCAGCCATCTGGGCCAGAAAGCTGTCAGTCTTAGATCTATAAGGCCGGAGCCAGCAGGGGATGACCCCCAATGTGGGGGCTGGGATGGTCACAGTGAAAGGGAAGTCTCATGGGCTAAGAGGCAAGGCTCACAAAGGGGAGAGACTGGCAGCACTTCCCTTTCACTGGGACAGCCCCTGGCACCCACAGTTTCCCACATCCTTTGACCCCGCCAGGCACTTCCACCACCAAAGCTGGTCCAGGTTTCCTGATCTGTAGGCAGAGGAAAGGCTACCGGAACCTTACCCCATGCCCTAGCACCTGTAGAAGGAGCTTGGCCAGGGGCATCTGCGGACAAGGCTGCAAGCCGTTGCATCTGGAGGGCACCACGGGACAGAGATGAGTTTGGGACAAGCTGGAGGCACTGTGCCCCAGCCCTTGGGTGGAAGATTGGAGACTGCAGCCTGGGTGACTCGCGAGGGAGCCCCTGAATACATGCAGAGTGCTCCTTGCTTGCTTTGCCTGAGTCAGGAGTTTTTTTCCAACAGAGGGTGGTCCCAGTGAAAGGGAAGCCTTCTCAGACTGCGAAGCCAGACCAACGAGCTGGGCGTGAAGGCTCTGCTGTGGGTGTGGTGCTGATCTATTCAACAACCTGATGGCGGCCATCTGGGCCTGAATGTGGTCAACTTTTGATCTAACTTGAGAGGCTGCCCTGCCACCCTGTCCCATCCCCTGGGCATGGTCACGAGGCGGAAAGCAGACACGGGGCCTGGCATCCCTGGGGACTGTCTTGCCCTGCCGACTGACTGCATTCTGAGCTCTCCCCTTTCATCCAGCATACACACACTCACTGTCTCCTGTGTGCACTCCCAGGGGATGCAGTGGTCTCTCATTGGCTTCGCGGTGGTCACAAGGATTGGATCTAAGGCTGAGCATGTTCTGGCCCAAATGGCGGCACCAAGTTGTAAATCAATGATGTGCCTGCACCAGCACCTCTATGTCCCATTCCTTGACCTGGCCTCGCAGCCCTCTTTCACTGGGACTGCCCCGCCCCCGCATGGGAAAGACATAGTCAATCTCTCCCTGCCCTCATCCCTTCCTGAGCGTGGAGGAAGATTGGGATGGCATGAAAAACGTTTGCAAGCTGACGAGATTTTGGGGCAGCAAAATCCCTTGCTTCAAGCCTGCCATCAGCTTGCAAAAGCCTTTTACACATCGTCGTCTCAGCGCAAACAGCGTTTGTAAGCTGATGAGACTTTGGGGCAGTGAAATCACCTTGATTCAAGCCTTCCATCGACTTGTAAAAGCTCTTTGTGCTGAGACTGGAATGGTGCAAAAAGGCATTTTCAAGCCAATGGAGGCTTCAAGCAAGGCGATTTCACTGCCCCAAAATCTCATCGTCTTGCAAATGCTCTTTGGTCGGATCTGGCAAGCCCCAATGCTCAGCTCTCCCCCCACCCCACCCCAAGCTTTGGAGCTCACCCTGGATCACCCCTCCCAGTCTTCTCTGGCCCATCACAGGTGCAACCTTGAAGTTGCGGACCAGGTCAAGTTGGCCATGCCAACCAAGTGTGATTTTAAAACTAGACCAAGAAACATAAATAACCTGAACTATGCTGATGGCACTACTCTGACAGCTGAAAATCTACATTTGCAAACTCAAAATCAAAATCAAGGAACACAGTGAAAAATTGAGAGCAAGATTAAATGTAAAAACCAAACTAATGACAACAAGTACAGTATTGCAAGCAGCTTTAGATTAACAATGAAAATACTAAAGAGAGATACAAAGAGTATTGACACTTTTGAACTTTGAAGAAAATAAGCAAATGTATTATAAAACAAATCAATCCAGTTTTCCTTCAAGGCGTGAATGGCTCCAATTTAGACATAATGCAAAAACCTAGCTCTCTTAAGATTATAATGCAGGGGAAAATGGAAGGGGGAAAAAGATGACCAGTAGTAAGGTGACTGGATGCAATTATAGAAGCAATGAGTACACTGCTGAAAAACCTGAAGGACCAGGTTGGGGACAGATCATCTCACAAATGTATGTGGCCATAAAGTATTGATAATGATGATGGCATGTAATCAATCAATATTTTAATAAAGTAATTTTACCATAACGTTTTAAATTAGTAGTCTACCCATTCAAGACATTCCTTTTTTTTAAATGGTTGTAATTTAATACAGGTAGTCCTCAACTTTGTAACAGTTGTAACAATTCATTTAGTGACTACTGAAAGTTATATTGCTGGAAAAAAGGGACATGTGTTTTTCACACTTACAACTGTTGTAGCATCCCCATGGTCAGATGATCAAAATTCAGATGCTTGACATCTAGCTCATATTTAAGACGGTTGCAATGTCCCAGGATCATGTGATCACCTGTGACCTTCTGACAAGCAAAGGCAATGAGGAAACTAGATTCACTTAATATGTTACTAACTTAACAACTGCAGTGATTCACTTACATCTATGGCAAGAAAAGTCGTAAAATGGTGCAAAATTCACTTAACAACTCTCTCAGCAATAGAAATTTTGGGATCAACTGTGCTCATAAGTCGAGGACTATCTGTAATGTGGCTGCACTGCACTTCATAAAGGTAGATAATCCATAGTACACAGTATTTGCACTATAGCAAAGCGATACTGCTCCAACCCCTGGAATGCTTCTCCCCTGGAATTCCCCTAACAATATGCAGAACTGGAGAGGAAGGAAGGGTTTTAGCTGCAAGATAATAGGATGTGATTCAATTGAATGTTGCCTACAGGTACAAGAACGTTTCTAACAGGAACACAATTCTGGTTCCCACTTCTTCCAGTAAACAGTAAAATCAGATAGGTTTTACTGTGGTAATACAGAAAGCTGCCATGGCAAACAAATTTATAGAAAACCACTTCTCTTAATTTCTGTTATCAGTTCTTAAATTTCTGCTAAAGTCTAATGAGTAATCCAAATATAGAGGTTTATATGAAAATTGAATAGTAACTTTTTTCATACATTAGTTTCAAACACTTAAATGCCCAACTCTCACTAACTAAACCCTCATCCAGAAACTGTTTTGAAAGTCTTTCATGTAAAAGGGGGTCCATATGACATCATTTACAACTTTCAGTTCTGGTGAGGTAGCTATATAAATTTGATAAATATACCATTTTTTTCTTTTCTTTCCCCAAAAGTATAGATGTTAGAAGAGTCCCAATGCTTTTAATGAACATACTGGGAGAGCTTTGTATGTGAAGCATGCTGACCCTAAGTTCAGATCATCAAAAAGGATGGTTTATATTTATTGGCTGGGCAGATTTCTCCCTTTCCTATTCCCTTCACACTTATTCTGGATCTTTTAACTGTGCATACACCCAATTTAACTATATCTCACAGTAATTATAGCCATTCAACTATCCTTTTTCGAATTTTCATGCTATTTTAGAACAGCTGCCCTCTACCATACCTACTCTGGATTTCATGGCAGGAGCCCTAAAGGCAACCTAGCTGTTGGATATTCTTAGATCTCTTGACTCATCCCCTACGGCGGCTTCTCCCCGCCCTCCTAGATCGGCAGATATTTCTTCCCCCCGTTACACAGAAATTACAAAGTCTTGGATAAGTGGCTTTCACACGAAAGATTTAAATTGAGTAAATATAAAAACTATTATACGTTACATCTATGTTTCGAATGATGACAGATTTTCCATTGGTATATAAGAAATTGTTGCCTTTCGGATCTCCACCAATGATTTTGGAGACCCCCCTTTCGACCTGCGGGAGGCTGGCAAACACCGTTTCTACGAGAGAAAAGGGGACAGACACAACGTTAGCGGCGGAAAGAGGGAGGCGGTGGGCCCCAAATGTAACCTGTTGCCCCGACTCAGCCGCGACGCGGCAAGCGGCTCCAGCCAGCCCTCTTTCCTCCTCCCAGATCAAGAAATCCGCCTCGGACCCCAGATGGCAGATTCCGAAACGACCGGAGCTACATTTTTCCGGATTGGAGGTGGAATTGTACGACTACCCACTCCTCCCGCCTCTCCTCTCCCATTCAGCTTTCCGGGCCCCTCCCAAGAGAGGCCCGCCATCTCATTATATCGAAGAGAAGCGCAGGGACTCTCAGACTGACAGTAACGGGACGAGCTGGGACGCCGCTCTTCCCTCCTCCATTGGTCCTGGAAGGCAGAGCCATGTCCCAGCAGTCCCCCGGCCTATCTACCAGGCTCTCCGCGAACGGCAGCAACGCCGCCACTCACTCAGCTGGTAGGGCATCGTGGCTGCCTCTCGCTGCTGCGGTGGCTTCACTTCAAGGGCGACGAGTCCGTGGCGAGAGCAAAGGCAAAAGCAAGACAGAACTCGGCCAGTCCCCTCTTCTCTTCCACCTCCTCCAGCAGCGGCAGGGGGAGCGACGTCAACTCCCGGATGCGCAAAGCAGGAAGCGCAGCTCGCCCAGCTCTCGCTTATCTCCCGGCTTTGACCATATATAGTCAACTCTATTCGCGCGACTGACGGGCGGAGAAGGAACAGCGGCCACGCGGCGTGGCGTCTAGAGGCTGGAGGGGCTTGGCCCGGAAGCGCCGGGAAGGAGAAATCGCTCGGATCCTCGCGCCTCCTGCGTCTTCCTCCGCGGCTCGATGGAATGGGAGAGGATTAGTTCTTGGGAGCTCCGGACCTCGAGCGTTCACCCTTCCTGCCTGGACGCCGCGGCTGCCCAGGATAGCACAAAGGGAGGAACCGGCGAGTTGTTCCTACGCTTCCCAAGGCGAGTCTGCCTGGATTCGGACTGCCAAAAATCCGGCTACCCCTCGCTGCCCTCTGGCGGTCGCAGGCATCTGCCCCACCTTTTTTCCGTTTCAATCGTTTTTTAAAAGCCGAGTACAGGTTTTGCGGGGTGCTGAAGTCAGAGGAATTAGAATCAGGGCGAGAGCAAGATAGATGCTGACAGTTCACCTTCCAGGAGAAACTCCGGATTAGAAGTGTCATCCTGTTCCTGATTCTCAGAGTTAAATGGCAATTTGTGTTTCAGGTCTATTCATATTCATACACAGGCAGTGACATTTAGCTTAAATATAGCACTCTTAATATCAAGGAAGGAACCCGACTATATTAGTGCAAAACATCTTAGAATCTTCCTGTTGAGAGGGTAGTAAAAGCATTAGGTTGATGGATATATTTGGAAATGTAAGGTTCTGAGTCCATTCCGCCTAAGCAAATAAGTCAAAAGAATCATTTAGACCAGTGGTTCTCAATCTTCCTAATGCCATGACCCTTTAATACAGTTCCTCATGTTGTGGTGATCCCCAACCATAAAATTATGGTCTCCGTTCCTAAAACCATCAAAAATATATGTTTTCCTATTGTTTTAGGTGACCCTTGTGAAAGGATTGCTCGACCCCCCAAAGGGGTCACTCAGGTTGAGAACCACTGACTTAGACAAAGGTTTGAAAGGAAAAATCAACATTTTAATCTTTGATCAAAGCAAATGAGGGGAAACTATCCATTACATATCAAGGGCATGTAAGGAAGGTCACAGTCTGGAGAAGGCATGGTCTATTCTTTTATACTTTTTCATTTCTAATTCCCCCCTCTAATTTGGATCGGTAAAGATAGATACCTTTCTTGATCTTATCTTCTCCCTGGAGTTTGTTCTCCCAATTTGCAATAAGGCTCCCTGGTGCCAGGCAATTTACAACACAGTTAGAGCTTAAGGTGTAAACCAGGGGTCCTCAAACTTTTTAAACAGGGGGCCAGTTCACGGTCCCTCAGACCGTTGGAGGGCCGGACTATAG
>JAEANM010021382.1:0-11866 GCA_017656035.1 Myanophis thanlyinensis
GAGCCAGCATGGCTGGCTCAGGAATTCTGGGAGTTGAAGTCCACGAGGCATGAAGGAGCCATAATTGCCCACCCCTGCCTTAGGTGAAAGGGCCTAGCAATAGTGACTTGTGCCATTGTCACCACCTGCTTGGACAATTGCGACCTGATCTACACAAAACTGCCTTTAGAGACTTCTTGGAATCTACAGCTGGTTGAAAGTATGGCAGACCCTTTCTCACCATCTAGAATTCCCTCCAAATCTGAACAAATGTGACAAATGTTTTGGATTGCTTACTCCTCAGGCCTCTAGTGAGCTGTGTATTTTGTATCTCTAATTCTAACCTATCTTGACAGTTTCCTTCCTGTTGAGTTGCACAATTTACGGCCGGAATAATGCATTAAGTTCTCATTACTGGTGGTTTGTTAGGTTTGGTGTCTGCGTGGAATTTTGATGTTGTTGTCTAAGCCTATTTTGAAAATTGTAAAGGCGGACAAGGGGGGAGAAACCATGGCTGAGTGAAAAACCACACACAACCAAGAACTAAAGATGGCTTTCAGATGCTTAGGCCAATAGTTATTGCATTTAAGGGCTGCTGCATCTTCTAGGAAAAGGAAAGGAAAGGAAAGGGAAAGGGAAGGGCATTGTGTCACTGAAGAAATTTCCCCCAAAGATCCCAGAATAAAAAATCACCCAGAATTCAAGAAGAGTAGCTCAATAGCACCCCTTTTACAGGCTCAAGTCACTTTTGGGATGCTTAAGATTTAAGATTCTACCGTAGGTTTCCATTTTAGGGGGTCTTTGGGATGTTAACAGGTGAATGAGTGGCCAAAGCCTTCATTTCAGTCCTTCAGAAAATGATTCATCTTCAAACAACCCAGATCCTGTCCAAATTTTGGAGTGTGGGCCTCAATACATCAATCAAGGCTCAGTGTGATTCTTGAACCAACAAAAGTTGCATACCTATTCTACTCAGTGGTAGCATTGGTCAGACCTCTTAAGGATGGGCACAAAATACAGGTGGTCCTCAAATTATGGCCACAATTGAGCCCAAAATTTATATGTTGCTAAGTGATAAATTTGTTAAGCGCAATTTTACTTTTCTCGCCACAGTTGTTAAGCAGATCACTGCAGTTGTTAAATGAGTAACGTTTGTTCAGTGAATCTGGTTTCCCAGTGGATTTAGCTTGTCAGAAGGTCACAAAAAGGAATCACATGATCCCTGGGACCGTCCGCAACTGTCCATAAATGTGAGTCAGTTGTCAAGGATCTGAATTTTGATCATGTGGCCGTGGGAATGTCACAATGGTCGTAAGTGTGAGAAAGTCGTAAGTTACTTTTTTCCAGTACCGTTGTAATTTTGAACAGTCACTCAATGAATTGTTGTAAGTCGATGACTACCTGTACTTTGCAAACCTAGGGCATTTGGGTTAATTTAATTCATTCTGGTGTAGTATGCTTGCCCTACCCTTGGTAAATCTGAACCGGCCGAGATGCGGCCTGTGAGGAGAATGAAGGACAGAGCTAGAGTTAGAGAAGATGGCGCTGGGATGACAGGCTCGGGAGACCAGGGCAGTCTGGAAGGCAGAGAGGAGGCCTTGAAGAGGAGGAGGAGGAGGAGGAGGAGGCCTTGAGAAGACGCTGAGATGCTGAGGTGGAGGCTGTAGCCTCGATAACAGCTGAGGACTGAGAGGGCTGAGACCTGCCATGGAGACCTGGGATGGTGGCACTGGATGGACACTGGTCATAACAGCAGACATTGTGTTTTGTCTCTGTTCCTTCTCCTTCTCTCGCTTCTTGTGTTCACTTCCCTCTAACTGCTCCTTATCCCTATCCTTACCCCTATCCTTCCTACAGACTATTCCCCTTGCTTTCCTTGATTTTGCAGTCACATAAGCATTTCACTGCATGTCATATATGTGTTGTGTGTGACAAATAAAACTTGAACTTGAACTTGTAAGTCAAGGACTACCTATAATGTGATTTTTTTTCCCCTTTTATATGAATATGTGGCTAAGCCATTCCTGTTTGTGGGGGGGGATCTTTCCTGCTTGTTCTTCTAAGTGGGATCCTGGATTTCTACCGTGAAGATCTCTTTTACCAGAATTAATGAACCAGACACCTGGGAAGCCAAAAGCTGGGGTTTTTTTTCCCCAATGCCTTCTTGATTCATGCCATTCCTGTATTAGGATCTACCCTCATGCCGGCTTCCAACATATTTTCTGTTGTGAATCACCTGAAGTTTTAAAGCAGGTAGTTTTGCTCATCCCAGTGAACTTTGAAAGAAAGGATTTTGCCATGGCTTTTGTCCAATAATGGTTGCTAGAACTGGAATGTGGGAGATTTATAATACGATGGCCTTGATCCACACGATAAGCTGTTTCACCCATTGCAGCTGGAGTGGCGATGATTAATGGCAGAGAAATGTTTTCCTGCATCAGCACAGAATGTGTTCTGCTTCTAAAGTTAAGCCGCCATCAAATTACCTTAATTTCTTTTCTTTCTCTCTCTCTCTCAAATGTTTCCAGGCAAAAGGAGAATGATCCTGAATGATTGTTGCAGCATTCTTTATTCAGCCAGAAATGGCACGTTTGCATCCACAGATAAAAAGGAATGGAAACTTGATACAGCAGCCTCGGTTGTTACGCAGCTGCTTCCCAGTTTAGAGGGAATAAAGAGAAGCAAATTCGGAAACAGCAATTTCAGAAGCCAAAAAGATAAGTAGAGATAATAGAAAGTCAATAACTTCGGCTTTCTAACACGCTTCTTTAAAACTGGGAAGGTCACGGCAGGCTCAAGGCTGACAGCAACTTCCTGGATTGTTGTTGACATGATGATTCAGAGGTTTCTTAAGAATCAGGGAGGCTACAATCTTTATATCCTGTTAAAAATAATAATTCCAGGTCCCTAATTGTTTTTCCCTGCTTTTCTTCCTCTCTCTCTTAAGGGGGTGAATGAAATTCACTAGCCTCCATTCAGATCATCTCCATTCATAGAAACTTCAGCCATTCATCCATTGCTGGAGAAGGGGGGGGGGGAGAAAGAGAGAGAGAGAGAGAGAGAGGAATCTTTAAAAGTTTATGCTCTAGGCCAGAATTTACCAACGCTGGCAACTTTTAAAACTTGTGGATTTCCACTCTGGTTGGAGAATTCTGGGAGTTGAAGTCCTTCTGTCTTAAAGTTAGCAAAGTTGGGAAACTCTGCTCTAGGCCATTTTTATATTTTGCATCAGGCCTTGGCTAAATGTGATGGGAGTCTCTAGTTCCATTTTTGATGGATCTGCTTGCTTGTTTGCCCTCTTTCATCTTTTTCCAGTTAGCAAATTAGGAAAGGCTAGTAGCACTATGGTTACTTTCTGTAGCTTAGGCGAACAGCTCCCTCAGCTGACAGTCTGTGGAATACACCACTCTTATATATCAGAAGGATATATATGACTCCTTCCTCAGTGAAGGCCATGGAAATGTTTATCTTTAACGTAGTTTCGGTGTGCCGTTCCTCCCACTTAAAGATACTTCTCTCCCACTTAAAGATACTATAGACAGCATAGGAAGATCTTTTATAGCAGGTCAAACTTGCTATCAAACCACGGAGTTTTACATGTTTTTCGAAGGCCTACTGGAGCGTGGTTGATGATGTGCCAAATCTTATATGAGATAGCCCTACTACTTCACATTCTCTTTGTACTTGCATGGAAGGCTGCCTAACCATGTTCCCATAGAACCTTTAAACCACCCTTTAATGTGGTTTAAAGGTAAAGGTAAAAGTAAAGGTTCCCCTCGCACATGCGTCCTAGTTGTTCCCGACTCTAAGGGGCTCATCTCCGTTTCTAAGCCGAAAAGCCAGCGCTGTCTGATGAAGATTCTGTGGTCAAGTGGCTGGCATGACTAAATGTCAAAGGAGCACAGAGTACTGTTACCATCCCACCAAGGTGGTCCCTATTTTTCTACTTGCATTTTTGTACATGCTTTCGAACTGTTACTTTGGCAGAAACTGGGGCAAGTAATGGGAGCTCACTCCGTTCTGTGGCGCTAGGGATTTGAACTGCCAAACTGCCGACCTTTCTGATCGACAAGCTCAGCATCTTAGCCACTGAGCCACGGCGTCCCTATGTGGTTTAGGATATCTAATGTGAGAGGGGTGGGTGGGAAGGAGCACACTGAGTGGGTCACACATCCAGCCCTTGATGAACCCTTCTAGGATTGATGAACTGAAGCTGTCCTATTCTGAAGTCCTACCTGATAATGATGTGTGCCTGCTTGGGAAACTCAACTGGCTGGCCAATCAGTGAGCCAAGTCAGAATAATAGAGTTGGAAGGGACCTTGGAGGTCTTCTAATCTAACCCTTTGCTCGGGCAGGAGATCCTGTACCATTTCAGACAAATGGCTATCCAACCTCTTCAAAACCTCCAGGGATGAAGCACCCACAGCTTCTGAAGTCAAACCATTCCACTGATTTAACTGTTATAACTGTCAGGAAACTTCTACTTTCTAGATTGGTTTTCTCCTTGTTTAGTTTCCATCCATTGCTTCTTGTTCTGCCTCACGTGTCCTTATCGTGGGACATTCTCTTCCAAGTCTCTTTCTTCTACCAATAAGCACTCTAGGGTCACAATCATGTCTGTGGCCTAAACATCCTTGGGGACCTTCCATGTGGAAGGATGATGTACACATCGTTCTCGATTTAACAACCATTCCTTTCATCACTGAAAAGAGTGGCTTGTGATCGATCCTCTATCTTTATAATCACGCAGCGTACCCAGAGTCAAAATCTGAGTGCTTTGGCAACCAGTGTGCATTTACGAAAGTTGAAGCATCCCGGAGTCAGGTGGTCATTGTTTGCGACCTTCTCAGCCAGTTTCTGACAAGCAAAGTCAAGAGGGAACTCCCGATTCAGTTTAGGAACCTGGGATTCACTTAACAACAGCAGTGATTTGGCTTAACCACCATAGCGAACATGGCAGGGGCGACTCAGTTAACCTCATCGCTTAGCAACAGAAATTCTGGACCCAGTTTGGTCATAAGGTGAGGGCTACTGTATGTGTAGCTCTGAGGCTCTGATTTGCTTTGCATGGCCCCATGAATTTTGTACAGTTTCCGGTGAGCTTCAGAAGTTGACTCAACTATTGTGCCAGGGGAAAAGTTGCACCCAGAGTTTTGCGGCATGTGTGTGTGTGTGTGTGTGTATGTTGTAGCAGAGTTTGTTTCCATGAGGATTCTCCTGCGATAGCCCTCTCTTCCTGATACGCAAAGGCACCATGGTTATTGTTGCAAATCTTCCATCACATGGCTATGCCCCACCAACCCTCCCTCTCTTCCCAGGGAAGCCCATTGGGGCCTTCTTTCCATCCCACTGAGAAAAAGCACACGAACCCAAGAGAAGAACAACGGAGGGCGAAGGGTGCCAGCTAGCTGCCAGTTTTGGTGCACTACATTGGCCAGCTGGCTGGTTCAAGGGCAGGAAGCTCGCCCCATCACACTGTACAAAAATGTGGTTTATCGTGTAAGCAGTGAGGTGAAACCACCAGCTGTGCAGTAAAGTCCTTCCTACTCCAAGATACTTAATATTTTTTGCAAATATTTGAGTTTCCTCAAAGTGAATGATCCTGTCTCTTGTGGCACCATTTTTTTTTTCTGATTTAAGGATTTTTTTAAAAAAATTAAGACATCAGATTCCAACCTGGCTGAAGAAAACAGTAGATCTCTACTTACTTAAATAAAACAAACAAACCAAACAAAAACCCTCCCAAAGATCTGAATTGGCCTGGCAAGTAATTGGATACTGGATATTTACCACTAATAGTGTATACATTTTAAATTATGTGTGGCAGGTTAATATCAGAGAGATTGTGTTTATAATCATGAAATTCAGGCTTGGGAACAAGGCAATTTTATTGTGTCCTAACACGAAGTACAGGAATTGGGGGTAAAACAGAGAGAATAATTGACAGGTGTCAGGATCCCAAAACCAAGGAAAACATGTTGAGGTTCTTCTAAGCATTTTTCTTTATGGTGCTTCACCTATAGGCAGAAATCTTGCCAAATTGAAGCAGCTCCTTGCACCATTAAATATACCCTGAGAACACCTACAAAAGTGGCTGTTTTACTTTTTCTCCCACACAAACTATCTTAAATGTTGCTGTATTTTGCTGCTCTGGAATGCAGCCCCTCCCTGCTGGGAATCCAGACCACATTCTACCACACCAAGGCTCTGCATCTCTTCAAAGCAGGGGTGGGGCCATTAATTTTCCCACGGGGGCCACATGAAAAACTTGGGACTGTGTGAAGGGCCGAACCAATAGGTGCTGTGAAGGTTTGTAGGCATGCATGTACATAAAATGAGTTTTGAAGGCAATTGCTTTCAAAATAAGCGCAATCCACACACGCTGGACACAGGGAGACCCAGAGGGCTGGATGAGGCCTGAGTGCTATAAAAATGACCAGGCTTGCTTTAAAAGGATGCTTAACTTCCAAATTCTACTTCACCACAGTGGCACTGTTTCGAAGCAGTTTTGTGCAATGATGTGGTTTCCTGCACTGAAAGGAAGGAAAGGACTTTGTGCAAAATATGTTTCTGCCTAACAGAAGAAGTAGAACAGGTGCTTTGCATGGAGACTGTACTAAGTGGTGTCTACTGCTGGCACGATGTGAAGAGGCAAATGGCACGTTCTTTGCACCACACTAACAATTTTGGCCCGCAGCCTGGTATTCACACTATTTATTGACTTCATTTATTGGTCGCCCAACTCCAGTGGATTTCTGAAGACATAATTCAGATGCAGATTCAGATTTTTTATTTCTCACATACATGGTACAATATGTAGTGCAATGCTTTGTGTAACCGCTCGGTTATGAAAATTAACATTAAAGAAGAAATTTACAATTGAGATTTAGGAATTTTACCCTTTGCAAGTTAGAATAAGATGTAAATTAAATTTACAATCTGATTTTACAATCTGAAGTACTGGGAGAGTGAGGGGTGGGAGGGATGTCTGATGTCTAATTGCATCCACGGCCCAATTAATAAATAAGAGAGCTAATCAGAACTTCCCTAGGTGTGGAATAGGCTGTATGATTTGGTCTGCTGGCTGGAAAGAAGGGGTATTCTCCAGAAATATGGGTCAACCCCCCAGAATTCTTAGCATTTGGCACGGTTGACTGGGTAATTTCAGACGGTCAGAGGGTACCCCAACTTTGTAAGGCACTTCAGAAGAAACATCTGTGGAATGGATTGTGTGAAATGGGTAGATCTCTGTCCAAGTGTTTTGAAGCTTTAGTAAAATGCCAGAATGAAGATCCAAAATTTGGCGAGGGGTCAATTAGGCACTTTGTGGAAATTTTGGCCAAATGGCTTACAAAATAGCAATAGCATTTAGGTTTATAGACTACTTTATACCATAGTATTTTACAGTCCTCTCTAAGCAGTTTACAGAATCAGCATAGTATCCCCAACAGTCTGGGTCCTCATTTTACCGACCTCGGGAGGATGGAAGGCTGAGTCAACCATGAGCCGGTCAGGATCGAACTCCTGGCCGCCGGCAGAGTTAGCCTGCAATGCTGCACTGCGCCACCACAGCTCCACCAAAGGAGGGCTTTCTCCCAGAGAATGGCCAATTCTTTAAAATTTCCCCATTGTCCAAAAGAATTGCCCACCGTGGGAAGGCAAGCAAAGGCAACTAAAGAGAGAAATGACATTTGAATGCATTTTGTTAAAAAAAAAAAATGAAGAGAGATGGGAAAATTGTCCCACGCCAAAAGAGGTGCCTGCAGATCTGTTCAGCCCAAAAGCACCATGTGGAGGGATTTAGTATCAAAAGATCCATTGGGCAGAGGTAGATTCAGGGGAGTGTGAGCTAGATTTTCATGGCAAAAAAGCCCGATGTAGAATCTTTCACGAGATCGAAAGAGCAAAAGTCGTGTCTGCAGAATTTTCTTTCTCTAAGCTCCAAAGAGAGGGAAAGATAGGGAAGTGGGTTTGGACCAGTACAGTAGCCCTTGACTTACAACCATTCGTTTAGTGTCCAGTTAAAATGACAAAGGCACTGTACAACTAGTATTTGTATTTATAACTCTTGCAACTTCCCTATGGTCATGAGAGCAAAACTTGTGTGCTTGGCAACCGGCATGTATATAATAAGATGGTTGCAGTCTCCCAAGGTCGTGTGGTGGGACTTTCATGGGAACCTTTGTCTGTGACCTTCCCACCCAGCTTCCAACAAACTAAGTTAATGGGAGAACCTGGATTCTCTTAACGACTGCGTGATTCAGTTAATTGCGGTGTTTTGATTAAGAACCACCACAGCAAAAGATTGTAAAAATCAGGCACGATTCACTTAGCAACCATTTTGCTTAGGAATGGATATCCTGGTCCCAAGTGCGGTTGTAAGTTGAGCACTACCTGTGCTGGATAACCAAATTCACTGCAAAGATGGAGGAATCAGAGTTGGCTCCGTTGGCTTTCTTGGGGATGGATGACAGAGAAACGAGGGAAGGGATAAATGCATAATGTGTATTTATCAGCGCCTTGTCAGGCGAGCCAAAACAGCTGCGTTGGATGGAAATGTATATCTATCGCTCTCGCACAAAGCATTAACATTCACAGCAAATTTGTCCAGCAGGCTGCCCGTTTCTGCCCTGATCCCCAAAATCTTACCGGGTCCTACAAGACACACAAAAGAAAAGGAACAAAGGCCCCCGTTGCTAAATCACAGTTGAATTACGAAGATGCTAGGCCGCCGGTTGCCATGGTAACCATTCAAGGGTTATGATTACCGTGGCTCCCAAGGATACTCCCATTGGGGGGATTCTTATTTGCCTATGGGGCAGGCCACACCGGTGCCTTGCAGGCCACAAAAGCCATCCGGGTTTTTGTGTAGATATTGCTGGTGGTAATCTTCGGCGTAGTAGAATTCGCCAGCCGCCCGAATCTCGGTCGTTATTGGTCCCAGTTGCTTTTTAGCCAACTCCTGCCAAAAGAGGAGACAGAAATGCGTTTCAAGGAAAGAACAGTCTTAAATCTTTGTCTCCCTGCAGGGTCGTGAAAGGAACAGCCAGCTGTGCTTAAAGTTCTTTACTTCAAGGTTACAAATACCCCGAACATATTTGTAGCTCAGGATTGAAAGGAAGGATCCTGAGTGCTCTCTGAACTTGAATGTTTTCTTGCGGACGTTTCATTACCAAACTAGGTAACATCATCAGCGCTACCATGGATGATATGACCTACTCTGGGTAATGAAACATCTGCAAGAAGGACCCTTGTAGCTTATCTGCACCCACTGTCCTCTCTGTTTGCCAAATGTGGCTCTTAGATAAGAGCCTCGGTATGTTAGACCCCTTTTATGACACTGAGACGAGGAAGATCGTTTAATTTATGTTTTATTTGAAATGTTTCCATTTAAAAGGATTCTTTTAGTGATCTCGCAGGTGAGAGAACCTGGAAAAAATGGCTTACAGTTTACACCTTTACAGTTAGCACCACAAAGAACTTCAAAGTTTTCCCTCGTCCTTGCAATATCCAGCTCATGTTGGAATTTGGGGAAAGAGAACGGATGTTTTTAAGAAGAGCTGGCACTCATACAAGAGAAAATAAGTTTCTGGTCCTTGTGGATCTGCACATTGGCTAGTAGGAGAAGGGTGAGCTGCAATCAATGGTATTGTAGGGCAGGAAGGATTTTCACAGCGCTTGTGGAACGGAGTGGCTGGCTCGGGAATTCTGGGAGTTGAAGTCCACAAGTCATAAAAGGGCCATCGTACCCCACCTCCATCCCAAGGCTTTCGTATATTTTAATAGTTTTTAAGAGATCTTTCTGACTTGAAACATGGCAAGATGACTGCCCAGAAGGTTTGCCATGGCCTATGTGGCCACTTGAGGGCTCCCAAGATCCCTGTCTATTTACAGAGTTCCTTCAAATCTTCCAGGTTGTCTCAGTAAGATGCAATACATTCAGAGTTCAAAAGGATAGAAATGAATAAAAAAACTATAGAATGGGGTGGGCAGCATAATGGAACACTAATAATTGTTGCTGATATGATCCTGACTTCTACCAACGATACCCAACCCTACAAAAATTTGCAATCTATGCATCTGGTTGTTCACACAATCTCCTTTTAATATGACCTACCACACTATTGGGAGAGTGGTGGCTCAGTGGCTAAGATCCTGAGCTTGTTGATCAGAAAGGTCGGCAGTTTGGCGGTTCGAATCCCTAGTGCCACATAATGGAGTAAGCTCCTGTTACTTGCCCCAGCTTTTGCCAACTTAGCAGTTTGAAAGCATGCAATAAATGCAAGCACAAAAATAGGGACCACCTTGGTGGGAAGGTAACAGTGCTCCGTGCGTCTTGGGCATTTAGACATGCCGGCCACATGACCACAGAATTGTCATCAGACACCGCTGGCTCTGAAATGAAGATGAGCAGCGCCCCCTAGAGTTGGAAACGACTAGCACATATGTGCGACGGGAACCTTTACCTTTATCTTACCATACTATACCATACAGGTAGTCCTTGACTTGCCACCCCAGTGGAGCCCAAAAATTCTGTTGCTAAGCGAGGCTGTTGTTGTTAAGGGAGCTTTGCCCCATTTTACGACCTTTTTCGCCACAGTTGTTAAGTGAATCACTACTCTTGTTAAATCAGCAACCACACTTGTTAAGGGAATCTGGCTTCCCCATTGACTTTGTTCGTCAGAAGGTCGCAAAAGAGGGATCACGTGATCCCCAAGACACTGCAACTGTCATAAATATGAACCCATGGCCAAGCATCCAAAGTTTGGTCACATGGGGATGCTACAATGGTTGTAAATGTGGAAAACGATCATAATTCACTTTCTTCGGTGCCGTTGTAACCTGCATCTAAGTCAGATACTTCCAACAAGGCTTTTTATCTTGCAATCTCCAAGAATCACCTTGCAATCTCCAAGGTTTTTAAGAAGTGCAGCAGCAGATATAACTTTATATTGACATGATAGCCATGTTCCAATATCTCAGGGGCTGCCCCAAAGAAGAGGGAGTCAAGCTATTCTCCAAAGCACCTGAAGGCAGGACAAGAAAGCAACAGATGGAAATTAATCAAGGAGAGAAACAACCTAGAAAAAAAGGAGGAATTTCCTGACGGTGAGAACAATTCTCCATAAATTGTGAGAACAGCCTCCAGAAGTTGTGGGTGCTCCAACACTGGAAATTTTAAAGAAGAGATTGGACAGCCGTTTGTCTGAAATGGTACAGGGTTTCCTGCCTCAGCAGTGGGTTGGATTAGAAGACCTTCAAGGTCCCTTCCGTCTCTGTTATTTTGCTTAAGAAGTTCCACACACCGCTCCTTCCACCGTTTCTCTTAACGTTTCCCCACCTTGGCCATTTGAAGATATATGGACTTCGATTCTCAGGATTCCCCAGCCATTTTCAGGAGAGAAAGTACACCAAAACTGTCATGTAAAATAATAGACTTTACATCTTTTCCTTTGGGCTCTAACACTATTGATGTCTTCCCATCCTCACTTGAGAAAATGTTGTGGGGGGGGGGAGAGCACATTACTTGGGCAACGGCAAACCATTTTTTTCATTACAGCCCATGAACGAAACACTGGGAGACTTAGATGAACATTGGCAGCTGGTCCCCTGTTAGCCCTTCAAGGCGGTCTTCACGAGAAGCACAACTGGGAATGCGGGCTCTTTATTGCAAAGTTACATACACACAGTCTTGTAAGGCTGAACCTATTTCTCCCCTTTTCCTTGTACTCTCTAGAAAACTAAGGAAATGTTTTCCCCACCCTCCCTCTTTTTGATATCTTTTAAATTCAAATTCAAATTTTATTGCTCACATGCACAATCATACATGGTACAATATGCAGTGAAATGCTTACGCAGCCATTCACGACCACAGGTAAGTTAGGG
>JAEANM010021383.1:0-11866 GCA_017656035.1 Myanophis thanlyinensis
TTATCGGCTGTAAACTGCCCCGAGTCCTTAGGGAGAGGGGGCGGTATATAAATTTGATTAAATAAATAAATAAATAATCTGCTTACTCATAAAAGAATGCAGAAATGAGGAACTCATTGCTCTTGTGCAAATGAAGTTGGCATGATTTTGAGATCAGTTTTATTCATAAAATTGTGGCCCTTGCAGCATCCCCATGGTTACATGATCATGATTTTTAATGCTCCTTGTCAATTTCCTGCAAGCAAAGTGAACAGAGAAGCCAGCTGGAAGATAGAAGTTGTTCCTGCTCCTGCTAATTTTTTGCTCATCTCTGGTCATTTTATTTATCTGCTTAGATAACAAGATATTGATGTATAGTTGAAGTCTATTTGCTACTACAATTATTTTTCAATTTATGATATATATTCTTGTTTGATGATCCCATGACTGCCCAGCATTGGGATAAAAAAATATTGGGATAAAAAAAATATGGTGAGCCTAAAATGGTCAATTCCCAATGTGTCACAGGATTGTCTACTTTCCTTTTATCTAGTTTCCCTGTAACCTCATCTTTTGGAAACAAACTTGCTAATCCTAATGTCAGAATTGAATCATATGAAATCATCGTTCATATGCAATTTTAGGTGATAGGACTGTGATACCAGCTACCATGTTAGGAGTAATGCTAATGAGACAGGACCCTAATTTTCAGTTATTTTTATTTTTCAGTTTCATCTGATCCTGGGCACCCTTTTTTAAAACTATTACCATACCAGATGGTACAGGATAATAAAAACAAGAACAAATAGATTGAAAAACAGCTTCTATCCCAGGGCAGTAACTATATTGAATTCTACTGTATAGTGCAATATTAATGCAATATCAGAGGTTTTCAGTTCAATTTTATAGAAGGTGAAGGATATGTGTTTGTATTTTATTTTTAGAGTTATAATGTACACTGAAGATGGCATTTAATTTTGTTGTACGATGTGCAATGACAATAAAGTAAACTAAACTTATATCATTACTCATAGTATTTCCAGCCTTGAATAGAGCAGGACAATATCCATTGTCTTCGAAATACAAAGAACCCTAGAATTCAACCTTAGAAAAGATATATAAGTTGTGCTGTGAACTGCAGTAGGCACATCTTGTTTTGTAAATGGTTTCATTATAATGAATTAACTAATTAACTAAGTCATATTTGTGACCCTTCGGTCATAAAGCCAGGTCCTGAATAAGAGACAAGTATCTGTAAGGATTTCCAGTCATCTATGAAAACAGGTTGATAATTATTCTCATGCCAATGCTGTCCTTACCTAAAATCTATTCACTTTGTGACCAATTGTCTCATGCTGTTTTCATTGTAATCATTTTATAATTTTCACTAAGCATAGTGAAAGCTGAGGTTCCTCCACGTCTGAAAAAGGAGGAATAATTACAGTCAGCAGGCATTACAAAAAGCTGGATTGAGTATTATATACTTGTTTCTACCTTCTTTATTGGCCTTACTTCCTCACCTTCAAAAACACACCATCATTTCTAAATAACAACAAACAAGTCTGTTTTCCTGGAGTGAAAAGACTGCAATTGATAAAGCATGCCTTCATGTGATAGCCAGGAATGCTTCTATTGAAGAAACAGAAAAAAAAATCTTCATATGGTACAACTCAGTATTAACCCTCCATATCCTGCACAGCATTATGTCATAGGACAGATATTGGGAGTATCAGCTGGAACAGAATGTATTGTAATTCAAACTAAGAATTTAAGAACTTCTGAATTCAGTAGAGATTACACCTACATATGTGCACAAAAGAATTTCAGCTATATGAATGAAAATTAGATTCAGAATGATTTCATGGTTTAGTCATCAACAATTTACAATTATAATCAAGTTATTTAACAATTTGATTGTTTTACTTAAACTATTTTTGCTAAGATCATGAGTGGGCTTTATTGACAAATAGATCTCATCTGTGTTCCCTTCTTTGCATTAAATTATCCATAAAATGATATATACAGCATAAGCATTATAGAGAAGCACAGAATGTTCAGCTCTAAATGAAAATCTATATTAAATCCCTCCTGTCCCCTGTGCTTGTCCACTTTGCTATGTATATAATAATTACTCTCATTACAAGTTGAAAACTGTATTTATCTGGGTATCAATGTTCTTGACTGTTTTACTAGTCTGAAGAATTGCCCCAATTAATATAAACTGTCTATTTCAGTAATCAAGAATCCCCAACACTACCTTCTGAGAGAAATGTATTATTCAGCTTATATTTTTCAGTTTTATGTGTACCACGCCATGATCAGGTTTATCTTCATTAAATTGTTTAGTATGTTCGGTGAACATTTCTGAGCTGAGACTTTTCTGATGTGTGGACTGCCTGAGAATCATGGAAGTTCTAAACATTTGGACAACATCAGATTGGGCATATAATGGAATCATATTCTTGAGTCATATTAAAGTTTGCCATTTTGTTAAACAGGATTGCAGGAGCCTTAGGACTATTCCTTCTCAGAACAGAACATAGGATGGAGACTCGTGGAATTGGTTGTTTATGAAGAAATATTAAATGTTTTGTACAAAATAGGGAGTATTAAGTCCACCTTCCTTTCATAATATTAATAATAGGGTTAGGAAAATGATAGGGATTCTTTAGAATGTAAATCAGGCAAATCAACCTAGTAGATGAAAGCCAATTCTATTATAATACTATATACAAAATAACTTTTGTTGCTTATATTAACTCATATTATGATGAATTACTATTTAAAGTGACTCCATAGTACATTTCCTATACAGTCTTATGCTTTAAAGCTTCTTAAAGTGCTTTCTCATGATAGAATTTCCCACTAGACTGGAGTTTAGAGTTTTTGCACTGCAAAATAGCACAAACCTGACCACTTTCAGAATTCCTGAAGCTTTATCTGACCATTCCCAAGAGAATGCAATCAGTCTAGAGAGTTTCTTGTAATATAGAGGACCAACAATAAAGCTTCTGTTTGAATGTAGTCACAAGTGGTTCTGGTTGCTTGTGCCTATGTGTCACACTCACCACACAAGGAATGAAAGACCTGAAGGGTATGCTAGGATGTAAAGATTCAAGTGGAAAGGTAGAGGAACAGATTTTGGTGAAGTGGTTATTGTATGTTCAGCTGAGTGGCCTAAAGCTAAATAGCAGGATGATCATAGGTATTAGCATGGAAGAGAGGCCCAGAGGATTTTAGGTACAATATATTAAATAGAGGGGAGATCCAAGGAGATCAGTTGTGAGGGGGGGTGTCAATACTTGGAGGAGTGATAAAGAGACCATTTGGGAAATAGAAATACCAATCAGAAATAAAATGGCACTGAATACACTGTTGGAGGGAAAGAAAAGCAGAAAATTCACACCAGTTATTTTCCTGCCATTCTTTCTCAACCCAGGGAATTAAATGCTGAGTTATTGGGACTCTTGCCTGTAGGCTGCTGCAACTTCTCTAAGACCCATGATGAGATCATGGAGGAGAGAATAGACCTGGCTTGTATAACTATGACAGGAACAAGAGTAAAAGTGTGAGGGTGCTGATCTCCTAGGCTTTGGATGCTACAGAAACCATGACTCTAGAGACATGGGGTAGCAATGGCAATCATCTTCCTAGAGAAGTCAATACTGGCTATATTTCCAGGTGGCTGGATATGAAATTCTGTATGTGAAGTTGGACTCTAGGGACAACCTGAAGATACAACTAGTTACTGCCAGTCCTACTGTTGGGCAGTCTCCTTATCTGAGCTGTTTAAACACATTGCTGAGCTGGTGACAGATTGCCCTTGTTTATTGGTGTGGGGAATTATAACCTTCATGCCTTGGGAATGGATTCAGGCTTGCTCAGGAATTCATGGTTACTATGACAACCATGGGTTTGCTCTGGGTCATCCCAGCCATGATTTATGTTAGGAGCATAAATTTGGTCTAGCCTTTGCTTTTGACTTGGAAGCTGAATTGTGTTCAGCTAATAAGACTATGAAAAATATGACCAAGCCATGTTCAAAGAATTATCTATCTTGCAATTACATTGATTTTATACCTGCCACAAACATATTACATATATTGCCTCATTATGCATGGCAATTTAAAATGCAGGTTTTCATACATGGCCATTCTGGAAATTTATATATATATAAGAGTTCATTTATATTATCAGATATGGCAACTTGCGAGAGGAGACAATAATAAAACACTACTTAATAACAGATAGTTGTTAGCTAAAAGACAATTTATTTATTACACTTGTATGTCTGGTAACAAACCTTGAAACAGAAAAGTTCAATAAAATTACAGCTTATCCAGGCACCTCTGGATGCCTTAAAATAACTTGCATGCAGTCAATCTATTTTAACAATGTAGGAAGAAATTTCATATATTGCTATGAGTAATATAGATGTAACCATGGGAATGGTTCCTACAAGTATCAGAGGAAAATAATTTCAGTGACTCAAAACATGACTTGCCTGTTTGGAGATTGAAGTAATTCAAGAAGGTCACCTGAATGCTTTTTCTATTATGTTTGATCTCAGGCATCTGTTCCACATATGTAAATCATTATTTGTTGTTACAGTTACTGAGTGATGATTTTACATACCTTTAGATGCCTTTCGGGGGAGGCAAAAGTATACTTTCAGTTTTTCTAGGTTCTGTTCCTCAGTTTGTTTGTTTCTTAATATCTCCAATATCAAAAGCTCAGGCTATCGATGGCTATTTTAATGGTGGTGAAGAACCTCTTAAATAGCAGGCAAGCACTAAGTGATGGAGATAATCAATGCTTCCTGACTGCATCTGGCTGACCATATGGAGCATAGAATAATCCAGCAAGTCCTTATGTTCTCCTGAAAAGGCTGTAGGATTACTGGATCCTGCTTCTGCACATTGTCCTGCTTTCTGCAGTAATGTAGGAAAAAAGGTACTATTCCTGATTAATTTGGGCATGCTTACTGTGATCCCAGTTTTCATTTATTTATTCAACTTCTATAGCCACCCATCTCAACCAATGTCTCTGGGTGGCTTACAGTTCTACACAATATAAAAATAACAGTAAAACATCCAAAATAAATAAATATAACATCTGGGAGAATTAACCAGTTAACAACAAAGTCAAGAAATGGTGATTTAAATACTTTCAGAGTTCCAGGCTCCGGCACACAGCCATGATTCTAAAGCCCTATGGAAAAAAACAGCAGGATTGAGGCCATTTTAATCTGCAAGGGGAGAATATTGCACATAGCAGGGGCTAAATGTCTATGGAGATTCTCAGTCATCCAGGTCATGGTTGTCCCAAAGGTGCTTTTTCAAGAGGCAACTGGACTTTCTGGTTTTTCTTTGAAGATGTTTCGCTTCTCACCCAAGAAGTTTCTTCAACTCTGACTGGATGGTGGGGAATGGAAGGATTTATACTTCTTGCAGACAGAATGCAAATGACCAGCTGTCTGCAAAGAGTATAAATCCTTCCCTTCCTCACCATCCAGTCAGAGCTGAGGAAGCTTCTTGGGTGAGAAGTGAAACATCTTCAAAGAAAAAACCAGGAAGTCCAGTTGCCTCTTGAAATAGCACCTTTGGGATAGTAAGGGCTACTACAGAAAAGGTCTGCCTGCCTGCCTTCTGGTCTTTACCAGCTGACTCTTGGTTGATGGGATCAGCCCACCCAATCTGCTAGATAGAAATGGATGCATAGAGACTCTTGGAAAAGGTCCATCCTTTATGTAACCCAGTCCCAAACCATGTAAGGCTTTAAAGGTGACAACTAATACCTTGAATTGCACCTAGTAATATAACAGATGCAGCTCAGGTATGACATGTGCTGTATATCTCGCACCATTTACTATCTGTGCAGTTGCATTCTGTATTCATTGAAGCTTTTGAATGCTTTTCAGAGCAGCATCACGTAGAATGCATTGCAAATGCATAATCTAAGGGAAAGGTACAACAGCATGACTGACAGTGAGCATGGCATTTAGTCCAGAAATGGGAGTATCTAAGCACCACCCAAAGGTGGTGCAAAAGATCTCTTAGCCAAAGCTGCCACAGGCACTTTAAAGCAGGAGCTGTGACTCTAGGAGAGGCCCCAGATTGTTCACTGGGTCTGTCTAGGGTAGTGCCATCTCATCCAGAATTTAAGGTTTGTTGAGGAGCCATCATACTCCTCAACACAAAGAAACTGGAACCATAAATACTTGTGTATTTAGTTTTTTTTTCTCTAAGTTCTTAGATTTAGAGCTATGTGTAGTTCTGTGTCCTGCTCTTTTTCTTTTTTATCTATGTTGTCTGATGTAGCACCTTGGTCCTGGGGAAACGTTTTGTTTCACTGTGTACTGTACTGTATATTGTTGAAATGTCAATAAAACCTACGGTACTTGACTTGACTTGACTTGAAGATGGAAGAACCTTGTCTCCAGAGTTACTAGATAATATATGCAGTGAAATGCACAATGGATTTATACAAATATGGATTTATCATAATATTCACAAGATATTTTTCATGGGAAGATGAATGAATTCCCGCTAGAAATAAAAAAAAATTGCTCACTTTCACCAATTAGGCTTATTGTTTGAGGAGGGATCTGTTTTGAATTCTCGTTTACTGTATGTAAATGCTTCAGAAGCTTACCAATTTGATAATTAGCCACTCAACTAAACACAATAGTGTTTTGCATAGGCGCTATATTTATTTGCAGTTAATAAGTAGGTCTCCTTTGGACTTGAATAAATTGCATTGCTAGGTTATTTGAGATAGGGAAAAATGGAATTGCATTGACTGTACATTCATTTCCATTTAAAAAAAATCTCAGCAAAGTGGCAAATTCTAAAAATATTGGGACTATAACTACCCTGGAGAAGTAACAGATGTAGATACAAAACACTAAAAGGGCATGTCCCAAGGGTGCTTTTTCAGGGGGCAACTGGACTTTCTTGTTTTTTCCTTTTGAAGACATTTTGCTTCTCATCCAAGAAGCTTCTTCAGCTCTGGCAGGATAGTGGGAAATGGAAGATTCTATACTCCTTGCAGACAGCTGGTAATCTGCATCCTTTTAGAACAGTGGTGGCAAAACTTTTATGTCAACAAGTGCCATCCTTAGTGCCGGAAGGACATGCCAAACCGTCCGGTGACCCATGCGCAGCCTCACTGGCTCCACAGCCCATTCTTGCGCTCCTCACATGAAGCCCCCGCAGCCAGTTCTTGCACTCCATCGTACATTAGCCAGCTGGCTTTTGCCATGTAGGAGCACTGAAAACTGGAAGTGTAGCATCCCAGCATGGTGCACATGTGCGCATGATGAACAGCTGGCCGGCATACATGCACATATCAGAAACCACACATTTGGCTCTTGGAGCATGCATGCTCACTGGGACACTGGGCTTCCGGGTTTTGATGCTCCCACGTGGCAAAAGCCAGTTGGTTAGCATATGATGGAACGCAGGAATGGGCTGTGGGGGTTGTGCATGATGAAGTGTGACAACACACTGTGGAGCCAGTGGGGCTGAGCATGGCACATGGGATAGTTTGGCATGCCAGAAAGCTCGCGGGATGGTTTGGCGTGCTGTTTCGGGCACCCGTTCCATAAGTTCACCACCACTGTTTTAGAGAGTCGTTGAAGGATGCAAATGGCCAGCTGTCTGCAAGGAATATAAATCTTTCCATTCACTACTATCCTGTCAGAGCTGAAGAAGCTTCTTGGATGAGAAGCAAAACATCTTCAAAAGAACCCCCTCCCCCAAGAAAGTCCAGTTACCTCCTGAAAAAGCACCTTTGGGACAACCATGACCTGGAATCTCTACTGACTATACTAGAACAGCACATCTGAAGGGAATTTTCAGAGGAAACACATTTTTACAAGGATGAACTATAGCTTTATTAAATTGATCCTCATGATCTCATAAAATCCCATTCACTTTATACTAACGCTGCTACTAGTTTTGTTGTCTTTTTGCTTTGCTGTTTGAATTCAGTTTTGAGTGTACTGGTTCTCTGCACCTGTGAACCAACTGAACACTAATGGCTGTAGATTTGGAGACAGTTAACAAAGGCAGTCTAGACATTATCTAAAAGACTTATTTTGTATGTTTTATGCAACAGATGTTATTCTTAGAGCTTTCATCACTTTCCCCCCATTTTTCAATTCAGTCTTCTCTTCTTTCTGGCTCTGATCTGTGCAATATAGATTACTTACCTGACTTATTTGTTCTCCAAAATGGGGCATCTCTTGGTGAGGCTGTGGGCATGTTGAAAAAGTGAAAATGGTGGCTGCAAGCACAATTAACCTGACTCTATTTTATGGGTGTTGCATTTAAGCACCATGAAAAGGAGAAAATCTATTGTGCAGTTGTGGCCACCGTCTGATTTTGTTGTCCTCCCTTTCCAGAAATGACCTCCTTGGAAATGGTCTACAGACTGTTAATTGTGCATAGAATTAAATACCAGTTTTCCTGTTGCTATATTATATCCTAAATAAAGCTTTTATTTTCCCCCAAATGTCTTTCTTAAAAATGTTTTCTTATAAAAGTTATGCTCTTAACTTTGGTGTTTCTCTCTTCTTGCATCCTTAAAGCTGTATAAAGCTATCTGCTATTTACTTGTTTATTGTTTCTGCAGTACATCCCTTTGAAAGATGAATTTATGAAAAAAAAATGACCATACAATATGAATGCAAACCCCAGACAACACATGATCCATAAAGTTTGAAGTGAAGTTTGAAGTTATGTCTACTTCACCACGTCCTATCTTCCATCTCACATCCTCTTTTTTTCACTTTTTTCCATGCACTCTTTCTACCTTTTCCTCCCTCTTAGAGGGAACTGGGGCAGGTTTACGGAAAGAAAAAGAACTAAAGTATTGTGGGTGGGGAGAAGTAATATATTTTTTCATTCATTCCCCAAAATTATATTAAAAAAAATCCTTTTTTTTTACTCAATATAGGTAAAACACTTTGAATCAATTTAAATGTGCTTATTGTCATTGGGCAATGTGTTTGTGTGTCATTAACTAACTAAAAGCCGCTTTTACCCAGGTTTGGATAATTTGGCTAGGTTTGGGAAGCACTGTTTTAGAGGATGAGAATCTTAAAAAATTGGAATGCTCCTGGACCTGATATATAATTTACTATAACCCTTTCACTGGTAGAAGCCAATAGGGCTATGGTACTAGTCATGTCAATTGCCTCTTGATTGGATCATTTATGGGACTGACACCAAAATCACTTAGAAGATTCAAGCAAGATAAAATTATTCCTGGAATTTTGATTGGAATAAAGGTATATAATCATTATGTACAGGCTGGTTTGATTATGAATAAATAGGATATTTGGAGCTTAGTCCTTAGTTCCTTTTATCTTCAGTTTGCTATCTAAGGTGGGTCATTTATTTTAATTTGGGCCAATAATCTGCTTCTAACAATACCAATACATTCTAGAAGGCTTTAAAAGCACAGCAATAAATAAAGCACCTGCTTCTTTAGCAACTGGTTTCAAGATATCTTTTGCCTTTGAGATGAGAATTCAATATTATTTATTAATGGTAGAAAAACTATCATTATATAAGCAAAGTAGGAACAGGGATAGGAATGTTCATGTGGCTATCCCCTTTTCCAACTATGACAATATACGGGTGAAAAAGTGCAGAAAATTGGGATAATCTCTAGGAAAAAGCAGAATGCTTATATTTTACAGAAGCTAATCTTGTGAAAACCAAGGAAGGAATCCTTATATGCACAAAAACAGGATCTGTCAAGATGTGGAAAGAAGGTTAAAGATGATATTATAAAAAGTCTCAGCCTACCTAAACTAGTCTCTTCTTTGGCAAGAACTCTTAAGAGTGATTATCTTTATATCACATCTTCCCCAAGCATGTACTGACACATCGATTATAAGACAGACAAGGTTAGATTTTAGTATACTCAATAAATATTTTATTCAGTTGGTCATGTACACAATTTGTAAATCATATTTTTCTTTATTCATTGCAACTTGAAAAAGGGAACAGATGAATGCGTGTCAAACAATTTCCTAGAATCTTTACATATTCCTGTCTTCTAATAAGATCCCTTGAATATAAAGAGTGTTCCCTGATACAGATGGGAATCTGGCCCTTTGTGATCTCAGTCCCTTATTTACACTCATCTTACGTTAAATAAAGACTGTAGAATATTTCATCCAACTTTGGTGTTGCCTCTTTATTGTCACCACAAAGTATAGTGGAAATGACTTGTCATCACTTTCCCTTGCAGATGGCAAGGATTTCACTCCACTCCAGATTTACTTTCAAGAAGTTGTGTTAAATAATTTGTTCTCACTTGTTACTTTACATCTGTTCAGTGTTTAGGAACGTTTCCTAGTTAAAATCCCCGATGGGGGTCTGGCTGAAAATGTAAATCAATCTATGAAGGATTGGGTGGATAGCAAGAGACAAATGCAGAATCAATCCTGCTACAGGAAGAGATAATGAATTGGCATAACATTAACTTTGTAGCTTGCTTGAAAGCAAAATAAGCAGCATGACAGTAAGGAATCCTCATAATGAGAATCTTATTAGCCTGTCAATAGCATCCAAATAATCCTGGCTTCCCAGAGACTACAGGAGGCTCCAATAGAAATTTGTGGCTTGATTTTGTTTCTTTTCTTACAAGCCTGTCCAGGCTCAATTCTTCGGGTTTCCTTCTTTGAAATGAACTGTCTTGCTCCCTTTTGAGATACTGGTACATCTGTAGGACTATGATCTTGAATGTTCAGGTGATAAAGTATTACACAGCTAAAGCAATAACAATCAGGTCTCATTTGGCCCCCCTCCATACCTTCTCTGTGCAACAACTTGGGAAATCCACTTGCAATATGATGAAATTTTGGGCTGAGATAATATTTCCATGAAACTACCGATATTTCCATTGTTGCTTAGCACTCATTTTTAAAAGTATATCTCTCTCTATCTATTCCTAGGTCGCCTAGATGGCCAATTTCCTAGCTCCTTTGATTTCCATGCCATTCCAGGTTGGGTTGCCTACCATCTCAAGCGGTGGCTTTCTGATGCTTCCCGAGTGCTCCAAAGGCAACCGCTGGGGAAGTAAGGGATTAGGACTAGCAGGCTGTGGAACTCTGCCCAAGGAACGCTGCACCCTTATACAAACAGACGCTAAAGTCCCTAGTTCTCAACACCGGTTGCTTCCGAGTAAGCGCGGTGGCACTGCCTACCCGCCTTGAGCGGAGATGATCGACGGCAATAAGCCATTCTTTCTAACGGCTTCCCTTACAAGTTCCCAAATCCGGAACGGAGGTCCCGCGCCTCCTGCTACTATTGATCCCTCGGAATGACTTCCGATCCAACTGGAATAGATTAAGCACCAGTCGAGCTGCTCTCCACTCCCCACACCTCCCCCCCCCCCGCTAGGGCTCACCCTTGCACGCGCACAAATCTCCGCCTGTTACTTCAATGGCTTCTGCTGTGGTTTGTCAGCGGTGCGGAGGAAGCGCAGGCGACCCTTTTTCTAGCGGTTGGAAAATCCCCGAGAGGGACAGGGAGGGAGTGGGGGGAAGACCTTTCGCTCAGCATCGGCATTGGCCGCTCGCTTCCTATTCTCACCGCCAGGAAAGCCAGGAGAAACCCCCCCCCCACCCCGGCAGCGATCCTCCTCTAAGGCTTGATTCATCTGCTGCTGCTGCTGCTGCTGCTGTTGTTTTCCTGCCCACGCGCGCCAGTGGAGTTTCCTTTACACTCGTCCTGTTAGCACCGAGGCGCGGTTAGCACTCGGGCGCGCACACACCGCCGGATTCCGCTGGAAGCGCAGCGCGGTTGGTGAATTGCTGGTGTATTTCATCCGTCGCGTTTGGCTCGGGAGCAGCAGCAGCAGCAGCAGC
>JAEANM010021385.1:0-11866 GCA_017656035.1 Myanophis thanlyinensis
GGTTTGCCATTTTCTTCTTCCTGGGGCTGAGAGAGAGCAACTAATCCAAAATTATCCAACTGGCTTTGTACCTAAGGCAGGACTAGAACTCATGGTCTCCTGATTAATCACTACATCAAATTGGCACTTTAGTATATATTAAGACATATTTGTATATTTGTTTTCAATGGTATTGTTTTATTTTATTTTATAAAAAATATAATTATTCTAATTTAGCATTAGCTAACAACTTGTCTCCTGGATATAACGTGCTCTCAGCTAGCTGATCGTTCATCTCATTAGCTAGGATGATGGAAAATTAAATTCAGGATACCTGGAATGCTTCACATTTGGGAATACTTTGCTGAAATGACTGAACAAGATTTTCTTGAGACATAATCTCAATAAAAATGGTGAATATTGATGCTATCTACCAACTTCTTTATAATTAATGATTTTTTTAATTCAAAATTTAAAAATGACAAATGGGAGACAAGATTTGCTCCAAACATTCCAAGATCTTTATGTTAGCCTGAACTCTGTTAGATTTTAATATACTGCCCTAATTTTAGGAATTAAAATTAATATTTAGCATATCAAATTAATTAAGACTTAATATACAATAACTATGATGGTTTTAGGCTAACATATGTATCACAATATCAATCAATTTAATACTAGAACCATATGTTTGAAGCAACATCAACTATAAATTGTTGTTTTTATTAAGAGGACCCCATAGGAAGACTGCACAGCAAGACCAGTTCATAAAGACAATACACTTCTATGCATACTTGGATATGGGGAGAGAATAAGAACTTCTCTTTACTTAAAATTGATACTAAAGCACTATATCTTGCCTCAATTATCTTCTATTAGAATCTTTATGAAGCATCATTATCTTTTGTAGTAATTTATTCTGAGGTTTTACAATTAGTATTTCTTCCTAAATAATTTAGTTATGAAGAGCTTCTCAGTTGCCGTTAAAATGTTCAGCTGTTCAAAAATTACCACAGAGACAGGACATTATAGAGGCATGGAAACAGGGGTTCTTTTTGAGGAAAGGCCTGGCGTAGCTTACTTGCTTGTGAGCAATTAATGAAGCCAAAATGTGCATTAGATTGTTAATAGACCTTAGAAGAACTGATTCATTTTTTATTGTAAGACATTATTCATGTAACAATGCAAGGGGTAAATGGAACCTACATTTTATATTCTTTTAAGGAAGATTTCCAAACATGGAACTACGTATCCCCCTAATGTTCACAATATATTGTTTTGTCCAGTTCTTCCCATTGTAACCCAAACACAACTTCCTTAATTGTTCTATATGGAATTCAATCTTTTTCTGATTAAAAAAACGTAACACGGAATGGAATAAAAGGTGAATGAAGAATGAAGATCAGACATTGAATAAAGAAGAGAATGGAAATGCAAGGCATAGGTCAGGTTTTGTTTTGTGGGGAGTATGGATAGGCTCCTGTAATTTTAACAAATGATAACTTCTCTATTGTTTGTATCTGCAATCCAACACAATTCTTACTTGTCTGATATAGATACTGATACAAAAATGATAATCAAAGAATTTACATGCATGTGTTTTGGAAATAGAATGAAAAGTGAAATGCACAATAGAAAAATGATAAGCTAATGCTAAACGAATAATAAAGATAAATAAAAAATAAATGAACCGATAAACAATGAGACAAACAATTTTTTATTGGCCAAGCACAAAGTACAGTAAACTTTACAGTGGGAAAAATAGATTGCATTCTTTCCAGCTCATTTGTGATATCCTATACCCACAAGGAAGTCCTATAGTTTCTTCTAACATGGAAGTTAGGACAAAATCTTTGAATGAAAAACCTGAAATACCAACTAATCTTCTTCGGAATAGTGAAACTGCAAGAAAGCACCTCATATACATTTCTGGCTAGTGATAGCATTGATGACCTGGGTATACTCCAATTCAAATTATATTGGAAATGGATAGCTAAATATTTATATTAGTATAATCACTTAATGTTCTTCTGACCCACTATCCATTTATTAATAGCTTATTATTAATAAACAGTATTGCAAAAAGTCTTTTAGCAGTCAGAACAATCCTAACTGCATAGAGATAGCAAAACAGAATCATCAACATATGATAAGAGAGGCACATGTACACCAGCCCATTCAGAGTCACAGAAGTCTTCAGATTCCACTGAAACTGCTGAAGTATTCATATAAAAATTAAACAAACTTGGAGCCAAGTCATGCCCATTCTATGAGATGACAATATTAAATTAGTCAATTAAAACACTGGTGGGGCAATATATAATCTGTAAAGGAGACTCTGAATATGATTATTTTGAAAAAAGCACTTCCATTATTTCCATTGAGGATCTGTATTTCTCATAAAATACAGGTATTCCTCAAGTTACGACAGTTCAATTAGCGACTATTCAAAATTATTACACTCCCCCCCCCAAGTGTATATACGACCCAGTCCTGAAGTTACATATGTTGTAGCACCACAGTGGTCATTCACCCTTAGGACCGACCGCAAGACGCTGCAACTTGCCCTCTGCCTATTTTCCCACTATCCTGCCTCGCTGGGTCTCCGCAGGCACTGGGCTTGCTTTGCTTAGTGTCCCATATTCCACTTACTCCTCCCAACCCCATTTTCCATGGCTTTATAGTACTTACCTTTCGAAGAGCTCCAGAAGAGGTTGACCAATGTGACAGAAAAGCTGAAGTCTTTTATTCAGAAGCTGGTGAAGCTGTAAGAAAGTGAGATGCAAGGAAAACAGCTTTGCCCATCTGAATAAAAGACTGGCTTCTCTGCCATGAGGGTCTGCAGGCATAATTTTGGCCCAGTCTGGCCCATGCCGAGCAGCCTCCTGCTTGCTGTTGACTGGCTAGTTTGAATGAACAGCTTCAGGGATTGGAGCATGGTAGCCAATCAACAAGGAGATGGTTTGCTTTGTATCATTAGACACTAGCAAAACAGGCCCAGTCTATGGAGACCCAGTGGGGCAGGGTGGGGGGAAGCAATTGTGGGGACCCTAGGGGAGCATGAGATAGTGGATTGGGGGAGGCCTTGGGTGGTCTACTCCAGCACTAGGTCCCACATGGTCTTCCCCACCCTGAGATACCTCATGTGCATTTAACAACCTTCGCTAATACCTCATATGCATTCGCTAATCGAACAGTATTCGATTAGCGAATGCACTGGGGAAAGCAGGGAGTAATCATGTTCATTGAACGTGATCAATCAAACAAATCCTTGGTTTACGAATTGGCAGGCTCTATTACATTCGTAACTCAAGGATTACCAGTACTCCTGGAATAGAATCAAAAGTTGCTCTTAGATCAATGAAAATCACAAAAAGATGGCATTGTGATTCCTAGGAAGATTCTCAACAAGAAGTTGTAAGGTCAAATGTGATCCAGTATAGAGCAATCAAATCTATGGATGCCAGAGCTATAGAACTGTAATTTAAAAGAGGAGAGGGATTTAAGATTCTTTCTTAAATACAGATGTTTCCCCACCCCCAGTGCTAAGGAATTTCTCTTGTATTATCAGTAGAAATAAAAAGTCTACCATTTTGAATTGATTTTAATTAATGCTTTATTTTCTAAGATCTCTATTTCCTTTATGGAGATAGGAAGTAGCAATGAAAATTTAACTGTACCAAAATGTACAGCAGTCTCCAAGGAATGGTTGTCATTGTAAATTCTGAAAAATCGTTTTCCCAAATTCCAGCAGAAATTTTACATGGGGAATGTTCAGAATGTCTTTCCAAAGTCATGGGTGTAATTTCCACTAGGTTTGACTGTTATTTCTAAAAGCACCAGCAACCTTTTACATATGAGCTTTGCTTCTTGCTTGTTAATAAATCTTAAGACATTTTTATGTTCTCTTTTTGTCTTATAATAATGGCTGGGAGAGTCATCACCTGGTTTATAATTTTTGTGGATGGTATAAAGCTGTTTAGTATATTAAGCTGTTGTTTACCTTTTACCTCCTGAATAATATGGAGAACTTACTTTAGAGTGGGTTGACAAAATATCTTTCTAAGAAAATTAGCCAGATTACCATCAAGAAAAACATTGCCTCAAATGCCTTTGTTGCTCACATGCAAGCCTCTTATTTAGCCAAATCTCCAGGAGAATGAGGAAAAAGTACCAAATGACTTTCTCTTCACCTTATGATTAAGTATGGCAAGATCACTGTCAGCTAAAAAATATCACCGTTATTTGTCTTAGAGTAGACCAATTCAGATAAAGCAGTCACTGGCTATTTGATCCTTGATATGAAACCATCTATAAACTTAATTCTGTTACAGGCAGTAATAGAAATCCAATAGAAAGACTGTTTAAGCAAGCAACTAGAATCTTGAACTGATGAAAATACTGAATTATTTTTCCAGCTGAACGACAGTTTCAGTCATTAATCCAAACTGTGCAGAATAATGTCATGCATTTCCTAACAGTAAGAAAATGACAGCTGGGTTGTTGTTTTTTTTGTTAATTCACATCATGATAGAGTTTACTTTTTACAAAAAAAAGAAAAGAAAAGAAATAAAAACAACTAAAAATGCCACAACAGCAAATTACTAATCAGAAGCTTCTTTATCTCATGTAGGAAAATATATTTATATACGGTATTGACTTTTAAAAAAACTTTGATATTATAAAATAGATAATCACTTATTCACAAATGTACCAATAATGTGATATTCACAATCAAGCATTTTAATTTGACTGCAGTAATATCTTACTTCACATCTCCTTATAGCACCTTTTCCCAATTAAAGTATTCTCGACATATACAGACTTCAGCTTCCAGAAATCTCAATATTGGCTATGCTGCTTGTAAAATTTTGGGAAGTACAACAAATCTACTTATGCCCAGACCTACCTAAGTTGGAAATCCTATCATTCCAATTATGGTACATTAAGAAGAATATTACCTACACTTTGGCTTTCAAGATCCAATGAATCTACAACAAAGAGTAATATAGAAAAAGAACCAATAAAAATACCTTTAACATAGAACATCTGCTGCACGTATCATTGCAAAATTTATCACAAAACCATAACCAAAACATTCATTTTTAAAAAAGAGGACTCAGTCAACAACAACAACGATCTCCTGTTCATATCACTTATATGCCATCTGGCAATCAGCAAAAATGAATCATTTTTAGCCAAATCTAATTGAAAGCAATCTATAAATTTTTGTATAACATTCTGCCAACCTTTACATCTCTGCAGATTACCAGTGACAGTAGTACTTAAACTATCTTAAATTATAAATGTATAGGCTGTGCTTAAAGCCTGCTATCTTCCAAAGTAGTACAATTGGCAGAACTTATTACATCAAATAAAAATCCACTGCATAATTTACATGCTAGAACTGTCATCTTCCATATGTAGAAAATACATGAACAAACTACAGACACATTTTAGGAGCCATATATCTGCAACCTTCAGTTAAGAAAAAAATTAAAGTCAATTGCAAATCATTTCTGTTCAGATAATCATAGACACTCTTCTGAATTGTTGATCCTGACACTAGTGATACTATCTGATTTTAAAACACTGTAAACACATAAACATATTTTAATACGTGGTCTCAAGCACCTGGTCAATACTTAATAACCATCTAAAATAGGGGTGTCCAAGCTTGGCAACTTGAGCACCTGTGGACTTTAACTGGCAGGGGAATTCTGGGAGTTTGAAGTCCATAAGTCTTAAACAAGAGGCAACTGGACTTCCTGGTTTTTAGTTGAAGATGTTTCGCTTCTCATCCAAGAAACTTCTTCAGTTCTGACTGGATGGTGGGGAATGGAAGGGTACTCCTTTCAGACAGCTGGTAATTTGCATTCTTTTGGTGAGTTAAGGCCACATGGAAGTTTATCTGTGTTGTCAGGATATCTGTGTTGCATCTGAATGGTGCAACTGGATGTGGAGCCTTCTTGGGACTGTTGAAAGGACTGTGTTGTAGACTGGAGATAGATCCCTTCTCCTCTGTTGAGAGAGAGCTATTTAATTTTGACAAATGTGGACTTTGCTACTTTCAAAAGAGTGGTCTTTGTTTTTTAAATGCAGATGGACTGCTAGGAGATTATCCCTCTTGCCACCTGACAGCAAATTCTTCTGACCCAGAAATTTTAAAGATTTTGCTCACCTTTGCATGAATATTTTAAGTTAAATCTCGCAAGGAGATTAATAGTAAAAATGGAGATGGTTATTACAACAAAGGGAGTAAAGCACACTGTTTTGCAGATTCATTATTGTTCTATAATTCATCTTACCCAATCCTGAAACTTCCAGATATGCTTTGTCTACATCTCGTTGTAGTTCCCCGTCTGCCCACATGGGAATTATGTGAAGTATAATCCAATGAATCTGGAAGTATCAGTTGGAAAGGCTGCCCTACTTTAGGCTACCAAAATGTGCTGGTTTAGAAAATGAAATATAGTGGGTGGAGGCAGGATGCGAAAAAGTATCTTAAATGTCATCACTAGAGAATTATCACTGCAAATAGTCAAGAGATAATTATAGTTACAAAACAGAAAGTCGAGCCCAATGCTGACAAAATTGACTTCTGACCACTATTTTCAGAAGCATCCTCAGAATCATGATGACTTTCTTTCTGCAATGCAGAAAGTTACCTCTAAAAATTGAAAGGTCAGGTTCAGCTTTATAAATGAGATCCCCTTTTAGTTTTGCATGCCCACACATGCTAAATGTAGTTGAAATTTCAGTTTCACAAAGGATGACATGTCAAATGACATGATTATTTAAGCTTTTGGAGAGGGATTGTTATTAGCTAAAGTTCAAATTTATGGTTGAATATCATTTTGTATTTTTAAGGGTGGAAAACTTAGTGGGAAATTGGTCTATCTGAACAACAAAATGCTAAATCGGAACAGTCTTTCAGTACTTTTCAACTGAAATCAAGTGTCAGCAGGCTATATCAGGCCATGGAGTAGAAATAAGTAGGTACTGTTTCCTTCTTCAGCTCTTCTGAAATAATATACTATTATGCAAAACAGGGGCTCAATGGTTCAAATACAGCTCAATTATGATAGTAGAGATAGTATAAAAAATAATAAATGAAACCTTTCATTCTAAATATATACCAGTAAATAATGTTTCTTGCTATTGTTCAAATAGATTGTGACTTATTCTCAATATTATGATTAAATGGCTCTTTTTGGAAAGGCAACTGGACTTTGTTTCTCTTTGCAGATGTTTTACTTTTCATCCAAGAATTTTCTTTAGTTCTGACTGATGGAAGAACTGAAGTCAGAACTGAAGAACTGTCTTGGATGAGAAGTGAAATGTCTTCAAGGAAAAACAAAGTCCAGTTGCCTTTGAAAATGTACCTTTGGGACAGCCGTGACATGGATGACAACGAATCTCCATAGACATTATGATTAAATGGGATCTTATGGAGAAAAGTTAGTAGGAACAAAGCAGGTGAGAAAATTACACACATATACGGCAAGGGAAATTGTTTCTAGTTGTTCCTATTTACGGGCATTCACACATCAATAAATATATGACTAGCTGAGTTCGCCTAAAATCAAGTAACAGGGACTGTACCTCAAAAATTCAGATGGGCAGTTTCTTGCTTCATTTTTAACATGACTTTTGCTAATCTCCAAAAGGTTTTAACTGTAATAATTGTAACTTTGATCTTTAGTATAAAACTGTTGTAAAATTTGCTGTATCTTGGGTCAATTGCTTTGATGCTTCATGTGTCACTTCATGAATTTTTATAACCATCATTGAGGTGGTCTGGTAGTAAATAGTATAATGCTGGCATAAGATCAGAATATCAAATGGAAGAATGAGACTCTCAGTATTTAGTAAAAATGGATACTGACAGACAAGATTACAAACAACTGAAAAAGAAAGTATTGTTATCTGGAAAAATATATTTGGCACTCTCCTCATTGTCAATCATGTGGCTGGCACAGGGTTTAAAGCAAAATGAGTGGTTTTACTTGGCCTTAAACATGAGTTTTAAAACAGATGTTGGTTGCAAAAGACATTTTAAAAGTCAGGAACCAACCTAACTTCACATTCATGAAATTTTAAAAGTGAATGATCTAGTGTGACTCATTATTATAGTAGCAATTTCTATCAAAATGATTGCTATTAAAATCAAGCATTAAGAAGGGATACTGTTGCCTGTTCTTCTAGCCAGTCAGGGAAAATAACTTTGTAATTCTACTCTTCAGCTCTTCATCCAGGTCTACATATGTGGGACTGAATCTACACTTTGTCATATTGAAATCAATGCCAGTAGAGTAATGGCAAGGAAGAGGCTGCTGCTACATATAGTAACAATACTATTACCACTATGATGAAGGGAGCAGAAAACAGATGTTGAGTGGAAAAAGATATTTTAAAAAGATCACTAGCATTTCAAAATAAAGTCTTGGTGTCCCAATATTATACTATAGATTTCTCTCCCAACTACCCTACAAAATAGTACTTCTAAGTCAGGGGTCTCCAACCCCTGGTCATGGCCCATTACCAGGCTGCAGCCTGTTTCAAACATCTTGGGTGAGATGTGAAATGTATTCAAAGAAAAAAAACAGAAAGTCCAGTTGACTCTTGGAAAAAAGCACCTTTGGGAGAAGCATGACTTGAATGACTGAGAATCTCCATAGACATTTGGGCAGCTTACAATATGAAAAATTACTTATAACAGTAACTTTCACTAAAGCAGTTTTCTTCTGTCCTGATGATAAATACACTCATTTAATTTGCTTTTATATAGTAAACTCTTGATTTACTCCAATAGTAGGGAAATTGAATATCCATTAAAGCACAACATCCAAATAAGATTTCATGCATTTGCATTTTATATATTTCATGCAAACTGCGAATGAGATTGTGATTTCATTTGATTAAATTTATTCAATCTAGGATCCACCTGATTCTAAACTGATTCTGAGAGGTGGTATAATAAAACCAAAATATAAAATACACATAATACAATATAATAACAAACAAGTAAGAGAATAAAAAACGATTTACATATATCCAAGCAGAGGCTTTTTAAAAAATTGGCTCATTGGTGTTGCAAAGATCCATATGCCCACTGGATGGAAGCAACAACATAATGAAAACTCTAATTCTTTGCTACCATCTAGTGTTTATATGATGTTTTGCAGCCCTTATTCTGACAATCTTGATACCATATTTCCACAATGATATGCTAGTACAGAATTGAAAGGATAAAGAAAACCTGATATACTGAGAACAAAATTCAGTACAAACATTGTGTGGGATATGCAAGAACCACTAAACTATCCCTAAGCCTCAAAAATAGTAATTGTTCCACTATAACTTTTCAGCCAGAATTTGTGGAGCTGAATCAACAGTATGGTAATTCTTTGGCTAGTACTGTTTAATAAATTTTACACTATATTCTGAATTTATGCACACATTTGTACATGTACATAAAGAAAACTGTATGTTTATATATCACAATGTATTTTGGAGAAATAAGATTTATTACTGGCACATCTGTCCTCAAAGCAAAAGGAACTGACTATTTAGTTGCATTCTTTTGTTCCCATCAATGAGCTAAACTTTTGTGTAGAAAAAGATTATATATAAATGATTTCCAGAAGGTAAAGTTATGTATAGTTTTTATTATTATTATCAAAATTTGCTAATATAAATAACTCCTCTCTCACACACAAATGTAAGTGTAAAATTGCTGAGAAAATAATAGAAAATTTATTTTTTTAATTTATTGAATTTCTATGCTGCCCATCTTATTGACAAGTGAAAATCATTCAGGTACTTCTTTCTAACATCAGCTCTTACAATGCTGCTTTGTTCTTTTTTCATTTCTTTCCCTTGCAAACAAATAAGAGTTTTTCAAAGATTTTTGACCATAGAAATGTGGATACAAGTAGATTTTATTCAATGCTATAGTCCTTGCAATAATAAAAATTATTCTGAGAAATCTAATAAACCAGTTGTCTTAAAAATGCATAAAGTGTTTTTTAATGGCTTAAGGCAGGAACAAAAAGAACTGTGCTGCACCAATTATCATGTGTGAGATTCTGTTTAAAATATTGGTACCTCCCCGAGATAATGGATTCTGAGTTGTCGCCTAAATAGCTGACAACTTGGTTTGTGGCATAATGACTTAGAAGAGCTTTTATTGTAACCAATCATTGAACTCTGTGGACATTTACTTTTATGGTCTCTGCAGCTTTGGGGAAGATTGAATTGAACTCTTAGACCAGGATCAGTAACCAGCAGTTTATGGGCTGCATGCAACCTTAGAGTGAAGTTTGTCTAATTTACTAAATATACTTTAGTTGAGTTCTCCTTAGAATGCTGAAAATACTTCCTGCCAATAACTTATAGAGAAAATTACAAGGCAGTATGTTCATACAGCTATCCTCTTTTTTTCCTCTGGGCAACATGATTGATAGATATCTGATTTTTTAAGCCGGTGTGGGAAAAATGTGTCTTCTGTATATTTTCAAGTCCCCAAAGTACCAACTTCCAAGATTACTAGTCACAGAATAGCAATAGCAATAAGACTTATACATGATAGCAGTATGCAAGTATTTGAGGAGCTGCCACGAAGAAGCAGGGGTCAAATTATTCTCCAAAGCACCAGAGGGCAGGACAAGAAACAATGGTTGGAAACTAATCAAAGAGAGAAGCAACCTGGAATTAAGGAGACACATCTTAATAGTGAGGACAATTAACCAGTGAACAGCTTGTCTCCAGAAATCGTGGGTGCTCCATCCCTGGAGGTTTTTAAGAAGAGTCTAGAGTAGACAGTCACTTATCAGAAATGGTATAGGTCAATGGTGGCAAACCTTTTTGGAGGAATGCCGAATGTGAGTATGTGCACCTTCTGTGCATGCATGTGCCTTCTATGGGATGTGCGACTCACATACACACATCTTTCATGCATGCACAATCCATGAGTGCCTTCTGTGCATGCACGCAGCTTCCACAGGTGTGTAACTCGTGCGTCTTTTGTGCATGCACATGCTGCAGATGCATGTGCATGCACAGTTGCGTGGGAGTCTCATGTGCATGCGTAGTCTCGTGTGAGTCTCACGTGGAGTCTTGCGCGCATCTGCAGTTGTGCGGGAGTCTCGTGTGGAGTCTCAATGCGCATATGCAGTCGCACAAGAGTCTTGAGTGCATGCGCAGTTGCACAGGAGTCACATGCCTGCTCAGTAGTTGCGCATGCGAGCGCATGCACAGCCCGTGATGGCTGGCTGGCTGGCAGAGATGGCTCTGTGTGCCAACTGGAACATACTTGCCATAGGTTCGCCATCAATTTTGCTGCACACATGTTGTGCATTGACAATAAAGGATTGATTGAATCATGGGTATAGGTTCACCTGCTTGAGCAGGGGGCTGGACTGGAAGACCTCTAAGGTCCCTTCCAGCTCATTCTATTCTACATCGATAGTAAAGAAGATAACCTTGACAGAAATGTACAAGTTCCATTACACAAGTGTCCAAGATAAAATGTATCCTAAGTCTCTTATAGACAGAAAAGAGTCACACAGATACCTCCCTAATTCATAGGAGTATAAGAAATGAAAAGAGGTACTTTGTGATCGGACTTGCAGGATTTAAGTCAGCCTTACCAGATAGGCCAGACAAGAAAAAGAAGAACTCCACAAGAAGGCTAAAACAGTTTTTATGGAGAGTGGTTATCAGAACAGAATCTTGCTTGCATTCACTACTTCATCCAAATCATTGTTAAAAATATTGAAAAGTAACCGGCCAATCATTGTAGCAGTTCAATTTCAATTTCAATTTCAAATTTATTGGTTACATACACAGTCATACATGGTACGATATGCAGTGAAATGCTTAC
>JAEANM010021386.1:0-11865 GCA_017656035.1 Myanophis thanlyinensis
CCTTCCTGCCTGCCTTCCTTCCTTCCTTCCTTCCCTATTTCCTACTGCTGGAATTATCTATGGTTTTTTTTAGTTATTGTTATTGTCATGTACCTGTTTTATAAATGGGGTTACATTTGATATATGGCTGGTCCTAATCCTGTTGGCATTTAGAAAGGCAATTTAAACCTTGGTTTATTCCTTGGGCCTCAGGCCCACAATAATTGTAGTTTCCATATGGAAAGGAGTATTTCCATGTTGTGGAAGGGACTAATAATATGAGCTTTGAGTTGCTTATTAATGTTTGGTTGAATTTTAATTGGAATGGCTTATCTGTTTATCTGCTGCTTTTGAGTAATCTATTGCATGGCACCTGAAATCCCAATATTCAAGCTGAGTGCAGTGGTGAAATTCAATTTTTTTTACTACCGGTTCTGTGGGCGTGGCTTGGTGGTCATGTGACTGGGTGGGTGTGACCAACTTAATGTTACTCATGTTGAGGGGCACTTTGCCTCACCTCTTGTGACCATGGGGATGCTGCAACGGTTGTAAGTGTGAAAAACAGTCATAAGTCACTTTTTTCAATGCCATTGTAATTTTGAATGGTCACTAAATGAACTGTTGTAAGTCAAGGATTACCTGTACCAAAATACAAAAAGCTTCTTTGCTTGCAAAAAGTTGCCCTAAACACCAATCATTAGATTAGAAATACCTTCAAACTGGAGTTACAAATCAGGCAGGTTGCCAGAGCACCTTGAGGAATTAAAATAGTTAAAATTCAATGATAACTAGCAACAGCCAACTCTTGCTCAAAAAGTGAAACCCTTTAGCAGAGAGGTCATTTAAACTCTCCAGAAAGAGCACACCCAGGAGAAGCAATCTTTAGTTCCATTTGCAACACTTGAAGATAGCAGCTGGTCTCACTCGCCTCATAAGATATCCTCAGGAAAATCATCCAGGTTTAAAGAAAGATCACATGCTTCCCAGAAAGGCAGTAAAAAATCAGTGCCAAGCTAGCATCCTGCCTCTTGGAAGTACATCTCAAAAGGACAATGCCAAGAACCACTAAAGCAGTGAAGGAAGACTCCCTTCCCAGATAGAAAAAGAAACCATGAGGCAGGACAAAATTCAAACAAAATACAAATAATTCTTTTAAAACTAAAGCTACAAGCTCATTGCTAGAGCTCACACCCCAGGCAAGCTCAAGTGTAAATACTTGAGATAAGCCTAACTATAAAGAAAACAATTAACACTAGAATGAAGCAAAGGAGTAGCTGTAGCTTGTTAAACCAATTACCAGAACAAATAGACACAGACATAGACTAGCCAGATTTCTGAAACTGATTATTTTCAGGAACAGAGTTTAACCTTTTTCCTTCCAAACAAAGCTGAATAGGGAAAATTATCCCATCAATAAACACAGGATTAAACATCACCAAGCACAGAATTAAAGTTCACCAAAGTTGCAATGTAATAAGGGGAGAGGCAGTTTCTGTAAGCAAGGCAATAAAGATTAGGCTAGAAACAACTGCTTTATTTACAGGATTAATCCTGTAAAGTGGAAAAAAACAAAAGGAAATTTCTTCTAATAACTAGTTCTCCAAACTTCTTATAATTGTTACCATTATAGAATCTATAGAACCAGTGCGAACCAGCTGAATTTCACCTCTGGCTGAGTGGCCATATAAATTAAGTAAAAGTAAAAAAAAAACTGAAAAAGTTAATGTTGAAAAGTTTGCACCTTTCTTTTTAGAGATCCTTTTTTGGGGGAGGCAAATTAATACTGAAAAGAAATAGACTATAATGTAGTCATATTACGGATGCAAACCCGAATCTGCCACCATGCATATTCCCAATGTACAACTGAGTCAGTAAGTGTTGCCTGATATGTATCCTGTATAAAGGTACATACTTACTTGCTCAAATTGTTCAAATTTGAAAATCTAGAAGAAGTCAAATCAGTTCTTTGGTGTTGTGTATGCACGCAAACCTTGTCTTTGTCAGATGCACCCAGCATGATCAGAGCATTAATCGAATTATTCCCAATGAGTTGGAATAGCCTGTTTGCAATGCGAAGGTATAGTTTTGAATTCAGAAAATTTCCAGTGGAGATTGAAGGTCCCTAACTATGTTCTGAATATTTTAATGGTGAAAACTCCTAGTACTTTTGGTTTGATTTCCCTTAATCATTGAAATAAAGTTTTAGCTTTTCCTTCCAGGTATACATAGACTTTGAATATCTTTCTGCTTGATGCTGAACACTCAACAGTGAAGTTTTTTCATTCTTTAATATTTAATGTTTAATAAAGACCTAGCTTTCTTAGCAGGCCCAAGGACATTGGATTTGTGAACTCACTAGCATGCTATGGCTGTTTTAATTTTGTATCCTCTGGATGGTTGCTCACCATTTGGTTCTTTTTCTATATTGTAGTTTTAATTTGCCTTGTATCCTACCTTGAGTAGTTTGATAATTAGGTAACCTTATAAATTCAATAAAATAACTGCATAAATAAATACAGAATAGATCAGGGGTGTCAAACTCAAGGCCCAGGGGCCGGATGCAGTCCGCAGGGTACTTAGATCTGCCCAGAGGTGAAATTCAGCAGGTTCTAGCAGGTTCACTAGAACTGGTAGTAAATTTTCTAAGCAGTTCTGGGAACTGGTTGTTAGAAGAAATCTCCTTTTGTTTTTTCCCACTTTACAGGGTTAATCCTGTAAGTAAGGCAGGAAAAAAACATTCTGGTGTTGTTTCTAGTCTAATCTTTATTGCCTTTCTTACAGAAACTATCCACCCAATCACATGATTACCTAGCCACTCCCACCAAGTCACGCCCACAGAACCAGTAGTAAAAAAAAATTGAATTCCACCACTGGATCTGCCGTCCCACATGTGGCCTTCCTGAGCTCCGTTTTCACTGGCAGAGGATTGCAAGAAGCCATGGCAACTGAAAACGGAACTCGGAAGCTTGTTTTTCTGGTAGAGCACTTAGACCACCACAAGTGCCCCCAATAGGAGTGACATCAAGATGGCTGCGCCCATTCTGGCCACACCCACCCAGCCCTCTGAGGTCAAACACAACCCTGATGTGGCCCTCAATGAAATTGACTTTGACACTCCTGGAATAGAGGAACAATTTACAGTACAATGAAATCTTACTCGTGGAGATAAAAATGCTTTTTCCTTACAAAGGATCAAGCATTTTCTTTTAACTTGACTTATATAGATTGATCATTTGGACAAAGCAGCAAAATATAAAAAAAAAATTATTAACTGCTCAGAAACAGAATATGCTTTATAAAGTAAAATAGTGTCAGGTTCATCTCTATGACTGAACTAGGATGATCTGATACTATCCTTAGTAAAGGTTAGTCCTAGACTAAAAGAGGTCCTCACTGATGGTTTATGCAATCCAAAAAGCATTAAAGGAGGACGGCGAGTTGAACTTGCTCCTCAGTACTCAGTATCTGCAGGCTTAACTCAAAAAGCAAGTCAATTATTACTTGCATGGTTCATTGCTGGATTAAAATGCATTTCCATATTATTGTATCTATTTCAAAATGTGCGTCATAAAATTATTGAAGACAAAATGAGAATGGGATAGCAGAGGATGAAGTGATTAGATAGTGTTACTGACATGAATTTGAGAAAATTCTGGAAGACAGTGGAGGACAGGTGGGAGGGCTCATGTGTTTTGATCCATGGGGTCATGAAGAGTAGTACATGACTTAACAACTGAACAACAGCTATCATGAATTTGGTGCATATGCATGTAAATTTGTAGTTACTTTTTAATGATGCATTTCCTCTTTTTTTGGCCACATGCATGGGCAACTCTCAGAGCTAATGGGATACTGGAGGTTCCCCACAACATACAATTTTGGAGCCGGGAGATAGGTAAAGAAAATTGCCTGGACAAATCTGAACTGTTGTGAATTAGAAAACCTGCAGAGCTGGATAATGGAATACAACTAACCCTGTCAGCTTCCTACATTGATTACACAATTATGTATCAATATATTTATGTACCAAAAATATACCTTTGGGGGTAGTAGAAACTCCTTCACTGATGCTATTTAAACAGGCTGAATTATCATTTATCAGGCTGTTGTAGAAGATTAGTAGCATATTCATGCATTTGGCAAAAGATCAGACCAAATGATCTTCAAGGTCTCTTCCAATGTTCACTGCAAAAATATTAAATCAATAGCATGTAACAATAGCACAGAACAACAGAACTCTTAATAATAATGAAATACAGAGTGAACTACTCTCACAGCTAGGAATGGTTAAGATTAAAACAGGCAGAGAAAATGCAAGAATAAATAAAATGTTTTGGGATTGGCAAAGAAGACTAAATAAGCAGCCTCTGTTTCACTGAATGGCATTAAAATAAAAGTAGTGAAATGTTTTGAGAGGCAACTGGAATGAGAGACTGCTGGGAGTCTATTTTAGACACCTGTGTTTAAATGATAGTGATCTGTTGAGTTGTAGTACTGAAACAGATAATATAATTTTAATGACCAAAAGAAAAGGATTAAATGGAAGTATCAATACTGTAAGAATGTTGACAAAAGGTAAGGCTGCAGGTGTAGATGATATAGCTGAAGAAATGTTCCAGTAAGGTTTCTATGTGTCATATTTAACATTTGGATAAACACTGCCACTGTGCCTGGGAAATGTGGTGGTGGTGGGGGTGTTCCAGGAAACGAAGAGAAAAGTAGCAACAGAGTATGTAAAAACTGCAGGGGTTAGCTTGTTAATTATGCCTGGAAGGGGGATTGGCATAATTCTGATTAAATTGTATGAGAGGTGGTAATGAGCAAAATTTAGGAAACAAATGGTAGAGCATGCATTTAGGAGTAAGACAAGAATACGTGATGTCCCTTTGGTTATTTAATGTATTTATTTACAGGCAAATTTTAAAGAATTTGTGGTGACAGCAGAGGTATGTTGGTTGGGGATGTGAATGCAGCCATACTTTTGTATGCAGACAATGCCATGTTGTTGTCTGAGAAGCAGGATGATCTGTAGCAAATATTAGATTGCATGATGCAACAAAGGGCATGGATTTGAAAATTAATGAATCAAAGACCAAGGTAGTTGTGTGTAATGGAAAAGGGGAATGAATGACTGCATGTCATAGTAAGTGGTGAAAAACTGCATCAAATCACATAGTGTGCCTTGATAAAATGTGGATAAATGGATAGGGAAATTTCAAAAGATGTGTAATACTAGTAAAAAAGCTATGGATAATATGAAATCTGTTATGAAGGATTATGTATATTAAAAAGTGAAACTAATTACATATAGGAGTTGTGTACAAGTCTGTTCACTTGGTTAGATAGAAGTGAGAGTTGGGTATGTCAGAAGAAATGTAAAATTAATTTGAACACAATGAGAAGGCATACTTAAGGAGTGTTTGTGATTAAGCAGAAAGAGATAAGGCTAAGAATCAATGGGTAGAGAATGAATGTGTATAGAATGCAAAAATAAGAGATCAATACGAAAGAAGTATGTTGAGGCAGCTTGGTTATATAGAAAGAATTACTACTATTACTTATTGAAGATCAAATAAAAATAAATATATGAAGGAAAAATGAAGGGACACACAGAGAGAAGCAAGATTGAGTTAGTCTTGAATGAGATTGATTAAATATTCAAAAAGAAAGAAGAAAATATATGGAGCAGTATATGGATATAATAGAAACAAAGATGATTTGCAAGGATAGAAGAGTATGAAGAGGTGTATACAAATCCTGTATAAACTGGATTTAACTACATTCCTTTCCTTTTTGCTTTCTTGGGGAGAAAAGAAGAACACACATTTTGTTGCCCGAAAAGCATGGCTAGAATGTTGAACAGCAGAATTCACAATGCAATTTTTTAATGCAGCTTTTAGTGGTCTTATAATGAAATAGTGTCCTATTATGACAACCTGATATGATCCCAACTCACTTTTCCCACTATCCTTCTGCATATACTTTGCTAAGAAATTGTTTCCCATGCTCAAAGTGAGTGCAAGTATAAGTTACACAGAATTACATTTTTGTATGATAATTAAACGTCATAAGCTGTTTGCACTGCAATTCAGTAAGTACCATATATTGTTCTTATGTTTTAATACCTGAGAAGTCTGTGAGGTGATTTGTTCTGCCATAAAATAAAATATAAACAAAGAGCTAAAAATTTAAGAGGAATACTGAGAAAAACATGATATTCTGTTAGTCTGCAGCATAAAATAAGTTTCTGTATTCCGTTAACATTTTCAAATTAAAAGATGAACTTAATAACATCAGTTTAGCTTCTGGGTTGCCATTAAAACTATTTCTTGTTGGTGGTGTTACATATTTTACTACATATTTTACTATTTAACTTAAAAAGGCAAATTAAGATTTATTGTTCATACTATTTCCCGCCACCTCTTTTTACAACACATAAACTGGTTCATTCTGCAGATTGCAAGGATTCCCCAAATTTAAGGTGAGTAAGTGAGGAAATGTAACCTTTGGTTCTTCTTCTACCCCGACTGCAATTGCGGATCAATCTAAAATGATTTCTTTAAAAATGAAATACAGCATCACAGAACCTGAAGTCCTTTTTAGTATACATAGGTAGTCCTCAATTTACAACAGTTTATTTAGTGACCGTTGAAAGTTACAATGGCACTGAAAAAAATGACTTATGACCATTTTTCATTTACAACCTTTGTAGCATCCCCATGATCATGAAATGAATATTCAGATGCTTGGCAACTGGTTCATTCCTATGATTGTTGTTGTGTCTCAGGATCAGGTGATCACCTTTTGACAAGCAAAGTCAATAGGGAAACCAGATTCACTTAACAACTTATCAACTGCAGTGATTCACTTAACAACTGTGGCAAGAGAAAGGTTGCAAATGGGGCAAAACTCACTTAACAAATGTCTCGTGTAACAACATAAATGTTGGGCTCAATTGTGGCCATAAGTGGAGGACTATCTGTATTATATTTTCTGCTCTTCTCCTCTCTTTGCCACCAGTTTGCCATCTCAGCCTAAATCTCCACCAGTTGCTAAATTGTCCATAGCAGATTTGGGGGAGTGTAAGGTAAGGGAATACTTTTTGACATTATCAGTCTGGAGGAAAATATAGGTGTTGCTGAATTACCACCAAATCCAGATGTTACATGGACAGAGAAAGAACATGGTGAAATTAGACAAGTTGATGACTAGCACCTTGGAGAGCTCCTGGGGGAGGGCAGAGGTCTGGAAGCTGGAGAAATTGGTTTGGATGTAGTTTCACCTGCCAGCATTTGGTGTCTGAAAATTAAATACTGTAGGAAATCAGTTTTTCTTCATAGCTAGTTTCATTTCCTTGCTGAATGAGATCTGTTAAGACACCAGTCGAAATAGAAGCTGTTTTATTGAGAAATCTTGCAAAGTACTCATGGTCTCAGTGCTAGACTTTTAGGGAACAAAATAATAATACAATTTCCCAAGATACAGGAGACAACTCTCTGGTGTTTAGGAAAACTTTGTTTGAGGATGCTTGTGAAGCCAAATTTACAAAGGCTGATATCTGAAATCTCTTTCCCTGAGCTTCCCTGCCCCATTCTATTAGTAAAAACTGTTCTGACAGGTGCAAACTTTCACTGAAGTTCCACAAAGTGGAAACATCTGGAGTGCATCAGTTTCTGATCTACCCACACAAATGCAAAAGCATATATAACCAGATGGTAAACTGTTAACATAGAGGAGTATCGTAGCTAGTCTGATGCAGATGTGAAGTTTATCAGATTGCAGCAGTGCTGAAAGGACTACAGCCCTATACGGTTTGGTTGATTGCCACTGCTATTTTAATTTTGCTATGATGCATGGCCCCCAATGTTTGTAGAGCAAGACTGGAGCACGCAAGTCTTTCAGGGCCAATGTTACAGGCAGCCAGTAAAAGGAGGAAAAGGGGGGAAAGGGGAAAATGTCATGGTCAGGCTATAAACTGTAATTAAAATTAATAACATTCATAAAACATCTCCTATATTTAATATTTTTACCCTTTGGAGACAAGTTCTGAACATGTTCTGGGGATTACATCTCAAACTTTTACAGGGTGTGCATTGTCCCAAAGATTTAGTCAGTGGATGCCTTTCATAAATATGCATGACATTCCACTTTTACATAAAAAATTATCAGTATTCTGTCCCTTCTCCCAAGTGTACTTCAAGTTAGTATTTCCCCCCCACTCTTTTGCAATATGTATGCAACTAGCTTGTACACAATTAATAAACTCAGGGAATGACAAAAGTTCTTTCAACTTTTTCCTGACTCCAAAATTGCCAAATGCTATGGCCCTTTAGTTGTAAGAAGTTATCTTGGGAGTTTAAAAAGTCTTTGAAAATTATTTTTTTTAAAAACCAAATCTACATTCTTCCAAATTTGCTCGAGCTGTTTGTGTACAGATTTGCTATAACCAGAAGCAAAGTATGTGGGACGATTAATAGTTGTTGGGAAATGCCATGAGCTAGGACAATATTCTTTGGGAGAAACTCCTGGCAGTGAGTGATCAACAGGTATGTTAATAAGAGACCACTCAGCTGTTTTTCTTTCAAATCTCTGTCAAAGAAAACTGCTTGAGCCAGCCAAGGTGTAAATCTTCCGCTTTGGGAAGAAAAAGTATATTTGAGACCTGGCAAGTCTGTTTCTGAAGACACAGACCAATCTGAGACTAGCTAGCAGTTTGCATTTTTCATGAATCAGATATTGTTCATTTTGCTTTCCTTGCTTCACATTCCCTGCAATGCTGTTGAGGAAGTAATTGCTTTGCACTTTTTCCTTTCCTGAGCCCACCTAGGACCTGGGGTGGTGGTGGTGGTGGTGGTGGGGATTCCTTCCCGGATGCAGCATGAAGTCAGAACCCAGCATTTGCTGCTTTGCCTAAGACCTACTTATTATTATTTTTTTTCTTTGTCAGCTGCCTGTTATATCAATCACGGAGCTGGGATCTATTTATAGGTTGGGACTCAGAGTGCTGTGTCCTCAGTTACAAAGGGAGCCAGAGACACAGAAGGGACTCTTGCAAGCAGAACTGAAAGATACTCACTCAGCAACACCTGAGAGAGAAAAGTCTCCCCCTACCTTGAGGTTCTCTCAGCCCAAAGCATGTAAGTATCTTGGGGGGGGGGGAGGTGTTATCTAACTTCTTTTCCTCAGCTATATTTGCTCTTTTATCTGAACTTGAAAATTATCGATGCATACCCTTTCAAACACAGAACTGAAGAAAGAGATAGGATTCCCACCCTGCCAGTTGCCGTTTAAAAGGAAGCTCATAGAGGGGAATTTCAGAACTTTTAACAGTGTATAAAATAGTTTCAGGTTTCCTTTTTATTTTGAACTGTGCCAGTGAAAGTTTGTGTCAGATACTGTTAATTGCAAAATGCAAATAGATTGCCAGCATTCCACAGGGCAACAAGGAAAGGAACTTGGCTTAAGGGCTTATCAAGGACAGGTAATCAATTTTCCAGCAGCCTTGTAAAATCTGAAAAGGGGGAAAAACCTTAGCACCTCTTGCAAGAAATGTACATCTCAATATTGATCCCTGCATACACTTGTAAAAATGTATTGAAATCTTGTGAGAAGGGGATATTTTTTAATTTTTGGAGATGTATGTGTACGAGATTAGTATATATGATGTCCCAAGAGTGGAAACCATTTAAAGATTATCTTTGTTAATATGGTAAATTCTTTTAAGAAATTGAATATACAAAAAATCCTTTGCCTGTTATACAAGCAAAATTGCATATAATTGCCAATGGAAAATGCAAAGAACATCAGTAATTACTGTTTATAGGTATATATTTTATACAGTGAGAATAATTTGTATTCAATAGCTATCACTCAGAGCTTTGTAAATTTCTAATTAAATTCCTTTTTAGTTTATTTTATTGAATAGAAAATAAATTCTTATTGGATGCTTTTTAAAAGCTGCAAATTTAAATTTTTCCTCTTAATTTTCCTATTCAAATTCTTTTCCATTTGCTTTAAAGTAATTTCAAAATTAATCTGTCCAATTTGCAAAGATACCTCTATTTTTTTTTTCCAGAGGTGTGTGAATGAATTTAATGGAACAACAATAAACAATGCCTTTGCATTATTTGGACAAATATATATTCTATATTAGGTCAGAGAGGATGAGAAGAAAATGTTATAAAATAGCTGAGGATATTTAACGTGAATAGTTGAGAAAACTCTTAAATACATTTTCACTGTAACCAATTCCTCATTTGTGTTGAACTAAAATTTTACAGTTAACATGTTATTCCTTCACATGTACTTTATAGTTGATTTTATTATGCTATATATTTATTGTTAGAAAAAATTAAGTGAGCCCTATAAATGTCTCTGTTGGTGTAGTACAACAGGGGCTATAAGTTTATTTAATGCAATTTAACACAAATGAAGAATGATTCATATTTCTGTAGAAACCAAGTTAAGGAATGTAACTTAGAATCCTGAAAAATCTAGCAATTTAATCAAGTATTCTTTGTACTTATTTCCTATTCAAATACAAAGTTGAATGTATTTACCCAAGCCATTGTATGTTGGTATTAACATATAATCATCACTAGACTTTTTCTTTGTTTCATTCTTCATGTTCAGGAGTGGTGGCCTGAATTTTTCAATGAAGACAAATGCACAAATGTAATTTTACCTAGCAGCTATAAAACGAAATATGGTTGGGTTTTTTTGCAATAATATTAAAAATATAGACTATGCTCAGGAACCCCTTTCTTTGTTCCTACTTTAAAAAATGAATATTTTTTGCAGGTTCAAATAACCCCCATTTCTTCACTAACAAACATACAAAACAGGAAGAAATCGCTACTGATATGCCATCTCAGTATTCTCACTTATTAAAATGTTGGCCTTTGGGTAATTGAGGGAAACATTTTAAACTATTTTCTTTTGGCATTTTTGAGACATTTCTTGGCATGCATAGAGGTATGTTTAGCTCTCTTGAATGTATATGTGACCTGCTACTTATTTCCTCTTCTGTTCAGTGAGTAGATTCTTTTTCTTGCTTTTGGAAAACTTAGGACTATAGGATATTCTTCTTTGCGGATACTTTGATAAATAATAAGAACATTCTGAAATATTTAATTTAATACCTTGCTGATTGCTATTACTTAATAGCCCCTTCTATAGCAATTATTATTTTCAGGCTTGAATCCTGTCCCAGCACTATCCCATCTGAATTTTCTCCTCGAATACAGTTTTTTAACGAGTCTGTTCATGATTCTGAGAAGGAAGCCTTCCCTCTTCTATCTGTTTGCCTTTAAAGTAATGAATAAAGTCATGAGTTATGGCACTTGACTTAGGAAACCTCTTTCTATTGAATTTCCAATCATGAATATTCTACAACATTTGCATGCAAAGCTGAACCTCACACAGGTGTGTAATATGTACCTGTTGGTTTCCTCTATGTTTGTAAGCTTGAAAGGATGAAATGAACATCTGGAAGGTAAGAAATATCTGCCAGAGATTTGCTTAGTTATAAATCATGAAGGTCTCTATCTTAAAAAAACAAAAAACAGGAGAACTTGGGAGCCTCACATTTTAAAAAGATTATGCAGCCCTCTATTTCACTTTCTTCTGCTATCTCTTCACTTATACCTCACCCTGTCTTTTTATCATATCTCAGTTTTACATTTCATTATGCTTACTCTTTCTATCGCTTCTCTTCCCCTGCTGTGCGCACTTTTTTTTCCCCTGTAAAATACATTTCTTTCTGGCACAGAAAATAAACTCAGATTGCTGGTAGTTATGTTAATCTAATTCAATCCTCGGTGGGTTAGAAGTGAAATTCTAATAGTGGAGCTGTTGAGGGCTTTTTTGTTAATGGCTTGGGGATTA
>JAEANM010021387.1:0-11864 GCA_017656035.1 Myanophis thanlyinensis
ATTACAGTAAAATCATTCTTTTTTTAATAATGCAGATTTATCCCGCGGGCCGTACCGAATCCCCAGGCGGGCCGGATTAGGCCCGCGGGCCGTATGTTTGACACCCCTGGTTTAGAGCATGAATGGCAGAGCGAAAATATCTTAGGTTTTTTTAACAATTACAGTGATCCCCAAACTTTCTGCCACCAGGGATTGGTTTTGTGGAACACAACTTTTTCACAGGCCAGAGTGGGTGGGGTGCGGAATAGTTTTGTACGCAAACTAGAGCCTGTATATTCATAGATGAAGCTTCACTTACTCACCCATTGCTTGCATGGCCTGGTTCTTAACAGGCCATTGGCCAGTATCAGTGGTTGAGAACCCTTGGAATAGAGCATGTAAGTTGAGTTCACATTGTCTCAAGGACACATACAAAAAATGGGAAAGACATTGAAAACAGAGACAGGTTACGTAGCAAGCCATTTCAAAACCAAATAAAACACCTTATAGCCTTGCATGTTGTGTAAATCCATATTTTTTGGTTTATAAACCGATTGTATGACTCAACAGCATTCGAAAATCCAACTATCCAATTCAGCAACTCATGCTAAAACGAACAATTCTTAGTATAATTCTAAGAAACATGATTGTAATCACATTGAGCTACAATATATTTGTTAAAAAGTTGCGTTTTTCATAAACTGGCATGATGCAAGAACAAATAAAAATGAAATCCAGATATACTGTGTAAAGGATATTTTATTCTGAAGAACAAAAGTCTATTCTCGAGGGTAGATTACAGAGGAAATAGGGTGCACTGACTTGATTTTAAAGAGGGACTGGTTTTTGTTGTGAACAGGGGTTTGTGGTTATATATGTGCTGGTTTCACTGTGTGCTTCCTGTGTAGTTTGGGATACTCCAGATTTGATCCTTCTTTGAAACCAGAAAAGATAGATTACCCTTGCCTTTGCATATGTAGATTCTACTTCTGGCATTTTCCTTAATCCTTAGGGAATCCCTGTCTCACCATGGAATCAGTGAGATGCCAAAGTGAGAGGGGGGGCAGATCAGAGGCCTTCTTAATTTCTAACAATTTCTCCTCTTGGCATGTACCCAATTTATTGGATCTTGTGCATCAATAAAAAGATCTCTAATAATTTTTGGTAACCATTCCTTTAATCTGTGGTGGTCTGTCCTTTGGGGGACAGGGGACATTCCCATATCTGCCCTAGGCAGATGGGTGTACATTGGACAGGGGAGAAGAGCAGGAAAATATGGCTATTGCCAGCCAAATTCCTTTTATTCTGAAATTATTAGATTACCCCAACAAGTTCAACCATCACAATATACATGCCTAGTCTTCCGTGAGTATTTCCTGGAGCTTTATTTGATGGGGTTTTTTCTAAGGTCTGGCTTCATTTGGTCTGGCTGGGCCATATATGTGTTGTAACTACATGGCATATCAACCATAAATGTACATAACAGGTGAAAACATAGCAATAATTACATGCATAGAGCATAGCATAGCAAGTGATTCTGTTGGAGAGCTTGTTGAAACTACTGCAGTCCTCATACTATTGAAGTCTACTGAAAAAGAAAATTACTAACCATTATTGTAGGGGAACCAAGGTAGTATTACCCCATACCCAATATATACTATATCACAGAAGTGAATACACCCCCTCACATTGTGTAAATATTTAAGTATATCTTTTCATGTGACAACATTGAAGAAATGGCACTTGGCTACAATGTAAAGTAGTGAGTATATCGCTTGTGTAACAGTGTAAATATGCTGTCCCCTCAAAATAATGCAACAGCCATTAATGTCTAAACTGCTGGCAACAAAAGTGAGTACACCCCTAAGTGATAATGTCTAAATGGGGCTCAAGTAGCCATTTTCCTTCCCTGGTGTCATGTGACTCATTAGTGGTATAAGAGCTCAGGTGTGAAGGGGGAGCAGGTGTGTTAAATTTGGTGTTATTGCTGTCACTCTCTCATACTGGTCACTGGAAGTTTAGCATGGCACCTCATGGCAATGAACTCTCTGAGGATCTGAAAAAATGAAATGTTGCTCTACATAAAGGCTATAAGATGATTGCCAAGCCCCTGAAACTGAGCAGCACAGTGGCCAAGACCATACAGCAGTTTAACAGGACAGGTTCCACTCAGAACAGGCCTCACCATAGTCAATCAAAAAAGTTGAGTGCCCATGTTCAGCATCATATCCAGAGGTTGGCTTTGGAAAATAAACTTATGAGTGCTGCCAGCATTGCTGCAGGGGTTGAAGGGGTGGGAGGGGGGGTCAGCCTGTCAGTGCTCAGACCATACACCAAATGCTGCATCAAATTGGTCTGCAGAGCTGTTGTCCCAAAAGAAAGACTCTTCTAAAGATTATACACAAGAAAGCCCTCAAACAGTTTGCTGCAGACAAGCAGACTAAGGACATGGATTTCTGGAACCATGTCCTATGGTCCAATGAGACCAAGATAAACTTACTTGGTTCAGATGTGTCAAGCGTGTGTGGTGACAATCAGGTGAGGACTACAAAGACAAGTGTGTCTTGCCTACAATCAAGCATGATAGTCGGAAAGTCATGGTCTGGGGCTGCATGAGTTCTGCCAGCACTGAGGAGTTGCAGTTCATTGAGGGAACCATGAATGCCAACATGTACTGTTACATACTGAAGCAGAACATGATTCCCTCCTTTTGGAGACTGGGCTTCAGGGCAATATTCCAGCATGATAATGACCCCAAACACACCTCCAAAATGACCACTGCCTTGCTAAGTAGCTGAGGGTAAAGGTGATGGACTGGCCAAGCATGTCTCCAGACCTAAACCTTATTAAGCATCTGTGAGGCATCCTGAAATGAAAGGTGGAGATGTGCATGGTCTCTAACATCCACCGGCTCCATGACGTCATTCTGAAGGAGTGAAAGAGGACTCCAGTGGCAACCTGTGAAGCTCTGGTGAACTCTATGCCCAAGAGGGTTAAGGCAGTGCTGGAAAATAATGATTGCCACATAGAATTTTGCCACTTTGGGCCCCATTTGGACATTTTTGTTGCCAGCAGTTTAGACATTAATGGTTGTTGTGTTATTTTGAGGGGACAGCAGATTTATACTGCGATACAAGCTGTATACTCACTACTTTATATTCACTTGTAGCCAAGGGTCATTTCTTCAGTGTTATCACATGAAAAGATATACTTAAATATTTACAAAATGTGAGGGGATGTACTCACTTCTGTTGGATATTGTATCTACACTCAGAAATGGTAGGCCTGTTCCATTCACACTGATGTCACTAGGGTTCCTGCAACTCTCCCAGTTATGTCCACTAGCAGAAAAGCAGCCTCTTGTTTTCAAATCTTTTCTTCGAAGTCTCTGTGCACAAACTGGATGATGATGAGTGCGTTCCCCTCCTTCAGTGGTCAGACTGGAGACAGATCAGCTGAAAGAAAAGACTTCAAGAAAATATATAAGTCCACAATTATATTTTTCCTGTTGGTGAAGTAATCAGAGTTATCTGTGAAAAGGGACTGCCTGAATTTGCATTGCTGAGGATGGAAAAATTTCAGTTGGCCACTTTTGTGCCTTTTATGGGTGTGATCCATTGCTTGTGATGAAGCTGCTGGGCTGATTTTTAGAGACAATATATCATAAGATATTAACATAATTGCAAAACAGATCAAAATCACCCCGAGGCAAAATTTAAATTGACCATTAAATTCCTACTTGCTTCAACTGCAAAGGATTTTTATACGTTTACCTCATTAATTTCCTAGAATTGGAACTTGTAGCTCTTGGAGGGCATACAAAAATCTATTTATTATTGTCTGGATTGCTTCCAGAGCTAAAAGTCAAAGGAAAAAATTAGGGTGTTTCAGTTAGAATATATCTGTCCATGGAGGCTCTATCAAATGTTCCAAACTCTGCCCTTTTTCTTCTCCCTTTCATCCTTATTAGATATCATGTTAAGGGACAAAGATAAAATCCAACAAACTCCCATGACCCATCTACTGTAGGTAAAATACATAGTAAAAGTCATGCAACTGAAAGGCCAGTCCTGAGCTGGGGTGCAAAGCTGAGCTGTGCGTTCAGCTGAGCACATCATCTGCACCAAGCTCCCTGAACTGCACGCCACCTACAATAAATGATGCCGGACTACAGCCAAGAAAATAGTGAAAGACCTCAACCACCCCAACAATGGACTGTTCTCCATGGTGCATCAGGAAAGTGCTTCCGTTCCCTGAAAGCCAACACAGAAAGACTGAGAAGAAGCTTCTTCCCACAAGCAATATGGTCTCTAAACCAGGACAACACCTGTGTATCACTACACATCCCTCTGACCATTGCACATGAATGGATATTGTTGCCAAATAACAGACATTGTATTTTGATATTGTATTATCCCTTATTCCTCTCCTTCTCTATCCGAACATTCACTTCCAACCTACTCTCCATATTTTCTACAATCTACTCTCCTTGCTCTCCTAAATCCTAAGGTCAAGGGTGATTGCCTAAGCATTTCACTACATATTGTACTGTGTATGATTGTGTATGTGACAAATAAAATTTGAATCTGAATTTGAATCACAATAGGTAATTGCAGTAGCTGTAGGAAAGAAAATCCATTTAATACACTCCCTATATATACAATATATACTAGCTTCAGATATCCCCCCCCCTCTCCAACCCTCCCTCCCTCCTTCCTTCTCTCTTTCTCTACAATACTGCATTTCTTTCTCACTGGCCCTTGCTGCCTTTAATCACAGATTAACTTTCTTATAAGAAAAACAAGCAAATCAAAGTTGTGAGCATGGTGGCTGTGCATTCCATTCATCTCTTACAATATGATTTTCACAATTATAAATGCAGAACGGGGTATACATCACCTTTAATATTCTGTGCAGGAGCTCTCTTGAGTCTACTCTGTAGTATATCCATATAAAGGCATAACGTGGAGCACAACTCTTGGCGGGGGAAAACAGCACGGGAGAATCCTGCGCTATGATTGGGCAAGACGCGCCTGGCTTAGAAGTATAAAGAGCTGTCCCTCCATTATTCTGTATCTTGCTCAGAGTGCCTGGTTACTGTTAGAAATAAATAAAGTTTCTTGTTCCTGTTTGAACGATCGCCTCTGTCTCCTCATTCCCACAACAAAACACTGGCGACGAAGGTGGGATCAGGAGAGCATTGAGGGCGTTCACCCAGAATAAGCTCCAGAAGATCCGGAGAGAATGGCTGCACATGCCCCCCCGACCCCATTCGATCCCAGTGTCGAGGACTGGGAGTCATTTATGGTTAAATTCTGCTGTTTCTTAGTAGCAAACAACCTAGGAGAGTTACGTGACGAACGAAAGTGGGCTATGTTCCTGAGCTACTGCAGGAAGAGAGTGTTTCGTGTTGCAAAGGCTCTGGCAGCCCCCAACCCAGTTGACTCAGTGCCATGGGCAAGACTACTAACTGATTTAATTTAAATTAATTTTAATTGTTTATATTTTAATTGTTTTTAAACTGGTTTTAACTGAATTTTAACTATAATGATAATGTTAATTGGACAGCCTTTATTTAATTATTTTAATAGGTTTTTAAATTGTCATTGTATCTATGTTTTTTATTGGCTGTGCACCGCCCCAAGTCCCTAGGGAGAGGGGGCGGTATATAAATCAAATAAAACCTAAACCTAAACCTAAACCTAAAAATGATGCTGAAAAAACACTTCAAACTGACAACTTCCCGAACGGTGTTGAGACATCAATTCAACGAAAGAATCCAGGGGGAAGGCAAATCGGTGAATGATTAGATCGCTGAGCTACGTATGGTGGCTGAACAATGTGAGTTTAATGATCCTGAAGATCGACTAGCAGACCAGCTAGTATGTGGGGTGAGAGATCTCAATCTACAGCAGAAATTACTGGCGAAGCCAAATCTCACATGGGCGATGGCCGTAGACATTGCAAGGGCTGCCAAAAGTTCACAGAAATCAGCAGTGTCAATCAGACACCACCAAAAAATGGTGCGAAGCGGGAGCCCGCCAAAATCAAAAGAGGTGGGAAATGTGCACAAGCTGAGTGAAGACAGCGGAGACGACCAGAGTGGAGATGAAGATATTCATCGAACCGATGCCCGGAGACCGATAAGGCATTGGGAAGGAGGTTTCTGTTCCGGATGCAGGGGAAGATACCCCTGCATAGAATGCAGATTTGAAGACACAGTACGCAGACGCTGTGAACGGAAGGGGCATCTGGCACATGTGTGTCGAGCAAGCATGCCAGCAGCATTATCCAACAAATACCAAGCAAACCAGAGAGAAGCAGAAGGAGATTCCAGCAAAAGACAAAATAACTGGAAGCCGAAACAAAAAATGAACCATATTTGCATATGTTTAAACAACAAAAAGGGAATAAGAATAAAATAACGGCGACAGTCAAGATCGAAGGAGTTCCTTGCAAGATGGAGGTGGATATAGGGTCAGCCTTGACCATAATCGCATGGAGAACATTAAAACGTATGTTACCAAAAATACAAAAAACACAGCTGAAACCACAACGATCGATTATAAATGACTACCAGGGGAAGCGAATCCCCGTCGTGGGAAGGAAGACCGTCCTTGTAGAGTTTAAAGAATTCAGGGGCCTGTTAGAATTAACAGTTGTCGAAGGAACCTTGTCCAGTTTGCTGGGACTCAAATGGTTCCAAGCCCTGGGGCTTCACATCGAAGGAGTCCATAAGCTCAGCCCAGCAGCACCAACAGAGAGAGTCAACAGACTGAGGGATTCTTCATTGATGCCTCTGGCATACACCCTACCAAATCTAAAATAGAAGCTATCCAAAACGCGCCCACACCTAAGAACCCAACGGACCTACAGGCTTTCTTGGGGCTGCTTAATTTTTACAATGCTTTTCTGCCCCATAAAGCCTCCGTCGCAGAACCTCTGCATCGCCTTTTGGGGAAAAAGGCTGCCTGGGTGTGGGGTCGGACTGAACAAAAAGCATTTCAAGCCGTTAAGGATCTTTTACTCTCAAACCAGTTACTGGTGCAATACAATGCCACACTCCCATTAATCTTAGCCTGTGATGCATCCCCTTTCAGGGTGGGGGCTGTCCTGGGCCATTTACTATCAAACAGAAAGGAAGCCCCCATTGCATAGTACTCTAGAACGCTACCCCAGCCAAACGCTACTACAGCCAAATTGACAAGGAGGCATTGGCTTTAGGGGCTGGGGTTAAGCGCTTCCACGAATACCTCTGTGGGAGACATTTCATGCTTGTAATGGACCACAAACTGTTGTTGGGGATTTTGGCAGGAAACAAGCCCACCCACCCCCATCCTGTTGCCACGATTTACCCAGTGGACAGTTTTTTTGGCTGCTTATAATTACACATTACAACACCGGCCCGGAAAGACCCTGGCACACGCAGATGCCTTGAGCAGATGTCCCCTGCCTGCCCCCGTCGAGGACCCTGCCCCGGCAGACTCTGTCCTGTTCATCAAACAGTTCACCCCCGGCCTCCTAGCCGCATCGGACATTGGCAAGGCTACCTCCAAAGACAAACTGTTAGCGCAAGTTTCATGCTGGGTGGGGAGGGGGTGGCCTGACTCACCAGTCAAAGAGGAACTGCGCCCATACTGGCTGAGAAGGCACGAACTGTCTCTTCTGAAAGGATGTTTATTGTGGGGGGATCGTGCGATAATACCTACGGTTTTGCGAAATGACATTTTGAAATTACTGCCTGAAGGGCACCCGGGGTGGTGAAGATGAAGGCATTAGCCAGGAGCTACACCTGGTGGCCTAAAATGGATGATGCCATAGAAAAATGGGGGGCCACCTGTTCCCTGTGCCAGGAGTCCAGACCAAACCCCCCAACCGCCCCGTGTAGGGAGTGGGAACAACCACTAGGGCCATGGACATGCATTCACATAGATTATGCTGGTCCCATGCAAGGTCAGACCTTCCTTATAGTGGTTGATGCCTTTTCCAAATAGCTCGAAATTGTGAGAATGAGTTCCATGACTACAGAAGCCACTATTAAGGCGCTTAGATGACTATTCGCGACACACGGCCTCCCAGACATCTTAGTTTCAGATAACGGACCCCAATTCACCACAAACACCTTTGAAATATTTCTGGCTGAACAGGGTATTAGACATACCCTGGTCGCTCCATATCATGCCCAGAGCAATGGTCAGACGGAGATTATGGTAAAGTTGGCATAAAGTGCATTGAAACGTATGGGGGAAGGGGATTGGCAATATAAAATAGATGCCTTACTTCTGGTGCAACACATCACCCCCAACTCAAAAACAGGTAAAAGTCCGGCCGAGCTGTTAATGGGCCACAGACTAAGGAGCAAACTAGATAGACTGCACCCTAATTATATTCAGGAGAAGGCCAACACAGAGACCACAAACAAAAAGAATTTGAAATTGGGGATAGTGTATATGTAGGAATTACTCAGAGAGGCCCCTGTGGGTACCGGGGGAAATAACAGCTATCACAGGTCCCCGGTCTTATCGCTTACAGATGCAGGATGGCCACGTGTGGAAAAGACACTGGGATCAAGTCCATAAGAGAGTGGAACAGCCACCACCAGAAACAAATGAGACAGAAAAGGAAAACCAGTGGGACCAAGGGACACTATCAAACCAACCCTGAACCCTTCCACTTAGCTTAAAATCCTGATTGTTCCAGTGGTGCCTCTTCAGCATTGGACCCAGCCACACCTGAAACAAAGTTCCCGAAAGTTCTGGGGGCTGAGCCAGAAGCAGCAGCAGACCTGTCTGCACAGGTTGCTGCCACAGAGGGAAATGATGTGCGCAGGTCCAGTAGAGTTAGACAACGCCCTACATACTTACGGGATTACATTATGAGTTGATTGGTTGTTCTATTCTGGGAAGGGAGGGGCATAACATCCCTATGTCCATATAAGGGCATAACGTGGAGCACAACTCTTGGCAAGGAAAAACAGCACGGGAGAATCCTGCGCTATGATTGGGCAAGAAGCGCCTGGCTTAGAAGTATAAAGAGCTGTCCCTCCGTTATTCTGTATCTTGCTTGGAGTGCCTGGTTACTGTTAGAAATAAAGCTTCTTGTTCCTATTTGAACAATCATCTCTGTCTCCTCATTCCCACAACAAAACATTCTCCATACAAAGAGTACTACTCAAACTTTACCAAAACTCAGAAAATATATACATAAACTACCCACAAACATTGGTAGATTTGGGTAAAAATGGAGAGAGATTCGTCTGAGTCCTACTGAAAGCAACAGCAAAGTATGTTCAAACACTGGAAAGTTAGAATTGGAAAAAAAGCCTCTGTTGGACTATGGATTTGTGGTTTCTTCCTCTTAATCAACATATGTAGTAATGAAAAGTGAACTGTAAACTAAATCAACTAAAAATTAATTTCTGCCCATTTCCTTGCAACATTGACAAACAAATTATAGACAAGAAAAAGTATTTTGACCAAGATATTCACAAGATTTTCACAAGTAGAACTCTTGTCCTATTTCTTGGAGGAAAGGGGGGAAATATGCAAATCCATTTATCTTTAGAATTTAAACACATACCAAAGAACAAAAATATCATGACACTGGGACCACAACAAAGCTTAGGAAAAATTTAGTAAGAAATTGTCTATAAAAACTCAGATATAAAGAGGATATAACCCCAACTCCAACCAGCCTCATATTTCAGAACTCAATGTACAAGGAGGCTGGGAAAGGAAGGGAACATACCTGTAGCTCTTTCCCCACTTTCGCAATCCTTTTGAATCCTCAGTTCAGTTCTGGGATAATCTGCAAGTGAAACTGAGCAAGCACAAAGGAATGCACATTGAAAGAAATGTCTTGGCCCTCTACTCTCAACCACTTAGGACACAAAAGAGATCTTTTTGAGATCAAATTCATTGGGATCAACACCTATCAGGGAAGATGGTTTACAAAGTAACTATAAAAGCCCTTCAGCTGTAAAGGAAACACATTCATGTTCACACACAGTTCAAGAACACACACAAGTAAACGTGAGGGATTTTCTTTGGGGGATCTTAGGGGAAGGATGGGTATACTTCATGGTTTAGAAGGATAAGCAAACCCATTTACAATACATACAGAAAATCCAGAAAGTAAAACTTTCCATCTAAATGAGTTTAAACATATCTTCTTGTGTTTAGGATCATCTGTACATACTGTATATATAAGATATAGATATGTCTCCAAGAATCTATATAACAGTTTCCTGCAGATATATATACAGGTATCCCTCAACTTACAATAGTTCATTTAGCTACAACAATATTGAAAAAGTGACTTATAACAGTTTTTTCACACCTATGACTGTTGCAACATCTTCCATGGTCACATGATCAAAATTCAGACACTTGGTTCATATTTATGATGGCTGTAGTATCGCAGAGGCATGTGACTACTATTTGCAACTTCTGACAAGCAAAGTCAGTGGGGAAGCCATATTCACTTAACAACTGTGTTATTAATTTATGAACTGTGATGATTCACTTAACAACTGTGGCAAAAAAGATCATAAAATAGTGTGAAACTCACAGCAATTTCTCATTTAACAATAACATTTTGGCCTCAGTTGTGATTGTAAGTCAAGGACTATGTCTTCTACCCTTTGTTGCAAAGTTTTGCTTGGTCATAGTCCAACTTGAGTATAGAGGCTGGAGAGAATAGCATAGCATAGAACAGAACAGAACAGAACAGAATTATTTATTAGCCAATTGGACATACCAGGAATTTGTCTTTTGTGCATATGCTCTCAGAGTACATAAAAAGAAAAAAATGCATTCATCAAGAAACAACAGTGATAGTCATAGGATACTAAATAAGCAATCAAATTATACTAGGAAACAATAAAAAATATAAATTGTAAAGATATAAGCAACAAAGTTATAGTCATAAGCAGGAGGAGATAGGTAATAGGAAGGATGAGAACAATAATAGTAATACAGCCTTAATAAACAGTTTGACAGTGTTGTGGGAATTAGTTGTTTAGCAGAGTTATGGCATTCGGGGAAAAACTGATGACCCGGGGTGTGGCACTAAGGCAACACAGCCAGACAACCAGCATGAGTCCCTTTATTGACACCAACTTTACCCCCAATGTCTTGTTTACTCTTCGATCTGGAGAAAAACTCTCCCACAAACCTGTAGCAGCTTCTTACTGTTATATTCTTGTAGGTAGAATGACTGCAATAAATCACTCCAGCAAGGCAAGATAATTAGTCCCAGAAATAAAGAATCTCCACCAGAATTCCAGCAAAACAAGATAAGCACATAAGAGCACAGTAATAATTCAAATGATCAGGAGCGAAGCCAGGAATGCCTGATACTCTGCACCAGATAATTTCTGCATTTGTTCCTGACAAACACGCCTCCCAACTGCCTTTCTTTTAAACTCCCTCCACAGGTGTGCCCTGTGAAGGGAATTGGGGCCCTTTCCTTCCTCGTAAGCCACACATCCCACGTTGCTCTCTTCTGCGTTCTTCCCTACATACCCTAGGGGCCTAGGATGAGGAGGAGGTGGGCCTTGGTCTTCATCTGAGCCCTTTCTCTCTTGTTCTACCTCTCCCCTGCTTTGCCCAGCCTGACTGTGCTCTTCTACCACTTCCTTCACAGCCAAAGGAGCCACTCTCCCACTCTCTGTCAGCTGTTCATCTTCTGTCTCAGATTCAGACTCTGACATGGGCATGACACTGTCCTTGTGTCTAGTTGTTCTGGTGTGCAATGTCCTATAGTGTCGTTTTCAGGGTAGAAGTTGAAATAATTTAGGTCCAGGAAGTGAGTGGTCTGTAGATATTTTCCCAGCCCTCTTTTTGACTTGTGCAGTATACAGGTCCTCAATGGAAGGCAGGTTG
>JAEANM010021390.1:0-11864 GCA_017656035.1 Myanophis thanlyinensis
ATATCCAGTCATTATTAAAAATATAAAAATCATTATTAAATTATAATGGCTGTAAGGCATAGGGGAGAGAGTGAACATTAACCACAATGCTGGAGCCATCTTAGAATGTTATTGTTTCCTTGGGATCCCTTGACGACATAGCAGGGTTTTGAGGGACTTTAGTAGTTATTTACGTAAGGACCTACCATATTTGGGGCAACATGTAAGTTTACTCATTTCAGTAATGGTAAATTACTCATGGGTGCAAACAGATCTAAACATACATCCTTCCCACATATCCAAAAAGGTCAAGTGTGCCAGAGTGAGGACAGGATATCACAGCCTTCGTCAACCACAGCGACTTGCAGAAATGGGAACTTCAACTCGCAGAACTCATAGCAATTGCTATTCTATGTGGTGAAGTTGGAAGTTGGTGGTTACATTTGGAGCTTGACTTGTTCCTTATTCAACTGGCTCTTGAGAAAAATTATTTTGGAGCAAACAGGCCAATAGGAAAGTTCAAGTTATAAACTTTTGCCGTCTTAGAACTCAGTACTATTTTAGCTTTGCTATGCCAGTAATAGCCAAGAGATGATTCATGAGTTACTCTTCTGAAGTCTGATTGCTGCTTGAAATTGCTGTGTGTATTAGCCTTCTGCCTATGGCCAGCTGGCTGCCACCTGGTACAGAATTTATTACTGCTTTTTATAATGGGATGAAGGAAAGGAGGAGAAGGCTGAACTGAAGAAAAGGATTTGCCTCCATAACAATTGAATCCATGAGCTTAAGGGAAGCAGGATATCCTTCATAATTCTCAACAGAACTGAGAAAATGAAAATGATTGTATAGTCACTGTAAATTGAAATGACAGGCATTAGGAATTCACAAGGCACAATCCATTCAAAAGTTTTTCTAGCCATCAGTAGTCATAAATATATCTTGGGATTCAAAGAAGTTTTCCCCCTAATATATCTAAATAAGGACAGCAAGTACTTAAATATATCCAGTTAAAACAAATGAAATGTAAAATACCCATAACATATGCTTTTATTTAGTAATGTTATTATTTCCTCATCTTTATGTGCACGAATGAATGGTTTATGCAACAATGGTGAGCAAAACTAAGCACAATGTCTGTCAATATTTATTAACAAAGAAAGCCCTCTTTTGATAAATTCCAGTGACAGCTTTAAAAGAAAAGACACTCATTCAGGCATCATTACAGAATAATAAAGTTAGAAGGGACCTTGAAGGTTATCTAGTCCAATCCCTTGCCCAAGCACTATCCTGATTCTAAATAAGGTTTATTTGCTCTAAAATATACTACTAATCTCATTGCCATGACTTTTAATTGGGTAAACAGTGCATCGTAGGGCAACAATTAGGGAATCAAGGCTAAAACATATGAAGTACGGTTACAAGAACTGGGCATGGCTAGTCTAGTGAAGAGAAGGAGCAGGGGTGACATGATAGCAGCCTTCCAATATTGAAGGTGCTGTCACCAAGAAGAGGGGGACAACCTATATTCCAAAGCACCCGGAGGCCAGACAAAGAACAGTAGATGGAAACTGATCAAGGAGAGATTTAACCTAGAAATAAGGAGAAATTTTCTGACAATAAGAACAATCAACCAATTGAACAAGCTTGCCTTCAGAAGGTGTGGGTGCTTCATCACTGGTGGCTTTTAAGAAGACACTGGGCAGCCACTTGTCAGACATGGTATTGGATCTCCTGCTTGAGCAATGGGTTGGACTAGAGGACCTATAAGATCTCTTACAATTCTGTTGTTCTAAGGTACTTCAAATTGGCTAATGTACATATGAGTCTGGGATCCATATTCCAGAGGAAATGAAATTTGGAAAAGTTACGGATGCTCCAGGCTAGTTGGGCCGCTGCTGCAGCCACATGATCATTTTGAACATTCTGTGACAGTTTCCCAGCCAATCTCACAATTCTCTGTTCTCGCCCCCACCCAGGAGCAGGGAATTGACTCATCGTTAGCTCTTAAAGAAGCAACAACATTAAGGTAATGAAGAAAGGCCTGGATAATGTAGTTGTTTTATGTGCCCCTTCTCTGGCACAAACATGCACAGGCATATTGCTCTATTGATCTGTTTTTTCACAACAACCAGCCAGGGTTGTGGCTGAAGATGGGAATAGAAACTGGATCTCTCTACTGTCAGTCAAATACATTAGCCAATGCACTTTATTTCTTGCCTAATCTGTTTCGGTTTTTTAGCTTCCTACTCCGAAATTGAGTAGAATAGATTGGCTGTTTCTGGGCTTCTGGAAATCCAGTCCTAGCTATCAGGAGGGTCTCATGGAACTATTTTTAAACTGTCTTCAACAGCTTCCTACAACCCAATGGAGAACCCAGCAGGTTTTCTGAGGTGAGAAAAGCAACACACAACATTGTGGTAAAATAAATAAATATAATAAGTAAAAATAAGACAAAATATTGTCAGCATAATCATGACTTATGGAAAGGGAGGGGAGTTATCATAATCATGTGATGATATCAAACATTATTGGGCTGTGGTAAAGAAGAGATGAAGAGATGAAGGAGAAAAGAGAAGAACACTTACTGCACAAGTTCCTCAACGTGACCATACTCATCTTCAACAACAAGACCTCAACAGAGAAATATCAAGGCAAAATGCCTGCTTCGTAAAATGTAATATTTCTGGTGATGTTGGTATCATGGTGAAAGTCTCCCTTCACTGTTGCACATCCCTATATTCTGGAAAAACTACCAAATTCTGATGTATGAAGGGGAAAGTCAGGGTAGACAAATTATATAGCAATGATGAACCTATTGCAAATGAGTTCAGCAAGAACAACAAACAATACAGGTGGTCCTTGACTTACAAGTTTGTATAAAGACCATACAAAGTTACAATGGCACTGAAAAAAATGATTTATGACCATTTTTCAGACTTACGACTACTGCAGCATCTCCATGGCCACATGATCAAAATGCTGGTGCTTGGTAACTGACTCATATTTATGACGGTTGCAATGTCCCAGGGTCATGTGATCACTTTTTGCGACCTTCTGACGAGCAAAGTCAATGGGAAGCCAGATTTACTTAGCAATTGATTTACTCACTTAACAGCTGCAGTGATTCACTTAACAAATGTGGCAAGAAAAAATGGGTCAAAACTCACTTAACTGTCTCATAAATTTTGGACTCAACTGTGGTCATAAGTTGAGGACTACCTGTACAACTGTCTCTTTCAGACGAAATCCTTTGATGCTAAAGAAGTACTTCCAACAAGGAGCAGATGGAATCCTTCTATGATTATTCAAAAGAAAATCCATCATCACATCATTTAACATTTAACGGCAGACTCCAACCAGCAAGTCAAATTTATTCAAATTTACTTCATGAATTCTCAAGACAGCGTAGGACTGAGAATGGATATACATCACAATGAAGGGATTCAACATGATATTGCTGATTTATTGGAGAAACTACAACAACAATGAAACCTGTACATTATGTCCCTTCAACTTGCAAAAGAACAAGTTGAAGATATGCCGAAATCTTCCATCGTCATTAATCCTGACTGAAGATCAACATTTGAACATGAGAGAAAATTCAATGCACAAATGGAGTAAGTTGCTGTCATTATAACACTGAAACTGAACCAACACCATAGCACATTATGCGGAAAGAATGAGGAGATGGTTTGCAAATAATTTCAAAGTCCATCGCTCCTACAACAGCTTTCAATACATACTTTTATTTCTTCAAACTGGCATCATCAGCTCCAAATGATGAACAACAGGAAAGTAATGGCAATGCATTAGTGTGTCTATCGAATAATGAACCATGAGAATGAGTTTAATAACCTTTTAAGAGAGAGCTGTCTATTCCAGCAATATGTGGTTGATACGGCTGCTAAGACTAAAGGCAAGAGATTGAGGTACACAATACTGATCTGCCTGCGGTCATTCTGTTTCTCTCTTATGATAAAGAAATATCTCTGAAAGGATGACCGAATAGGGCATGGGTTGCTAATGATATAACATTAGCTACATAAAGTCATTGTGTCATTCTGATGCTCCACCTGGCTAGAATCACCTGAGTAAATGAAGAAGCGCCTCTCTTAAATGACTGTCTTCAGTTCACTACTATGATTAGGAAGTTACACCAATTGGGCTGTATTGAAAGGCTAATATTGAGCATACAGCAGAAGAAAGGCACAGCGAGGGACTCAGAAGAAGTGGTCGTGGAAATGGAAGCGTGTAGAAGAAGAGAGGCCAAATAGGTGGTTCAGATGGATGTTCATTCCTAGTATTGTCTCAATAAAAAGGTCTTCATACTTTAGTGAGAACTTAGAAGGAAAAGAAGAGAGAAAACTCATAGCAGAAGCAGGATCAAATTAGGCAAACATTTTCATAATTATAGGAAGAACAGCAGGATTTCTAAAAGCTGGATTGTGGTAGTAGAAATGCTCTTAGTTTGATTGATCATAGCTAAGTGGCAGACTTGACTAAAACCGTGATTTTCAGTTTCATTATCAACATGCTCATGTTTCTTAAAAGAAAGCAGAATATTTAATTTGAGAAATATGACCCTATGGAATATGTATCATTAACATAGTGGTGTGTTTATAACAATACTTAAAATAGTTCCAAACAATATGGCAAAAGTAAAATATGCTACAAAAACAAGGAAATTCAGAGGAATATTAGAATAGGGAAATCAACACTGTAAGAGTATATTTTACTTACAATAGGCAGTTTTGCTTTATTTAAATATTGTGGGATGCCTCAGCAGGTAGTAGCACTTAGCTAACTCTGAGTAAGCAGGGTAGACCCTCATTAATATTTGGATGGGCTCCAAATTATGGATTTGGTGTTTTGAAAAATGTGGGTGAAGAGAACGATAAAACACTTGAAACATTGCCTGAAAAACCTACAGGGATGCAGTTACCAGTAACAGAATTCATCTCAATGTATTTATCCTTAATCACTTTGAATAGTCAACACTAAATGCCAGCTAAAAGCCAGCTTAGTTATTACTGGTTTGACCCAACTTCATACCATTCGGTAAATAGCAACATGATTAATCGGTATCCATTGACTGAAAATACAAAATATTCTACTGCAATTGTAAAGAAAGGTACCACAACACATAAATGAATTATTCTTGGTTCACAATGTTTCCATCTGAAGAAAAAAAAAAAAGGCTCCCCTTCTAACATGAACACAGAATACTTTTATTTTAATATTATCTCAGCTTTGATTTTGTAAATGAAGAATCTTACATTCTTGTGCCAGAGTCATTGTGTGCTGCCTGGTTTCAAACACCCACTACTTAATTGGGAGAAAAATGATCTTCTGAAACTTCATGTTAAAAAAAAAGTTCAACCATATTAATTCCAATGTGTCTCAGAATAGCACAAATAAGCTTTGAAGAAAGCATTTAGCCCTAACTCTAACCATGTGGCTGGATTTGGGGCAGGTGTTGTCCATACTGCTAGCAAGGAATGCCACAAATGGACAACTAAAGCTGGTGACTTATTCTGTTCTTTTCTTCCTTTATAAAAGCTGCAGCAGAGATCAGTGTCAATAGGCCCATTTGAAGATGACCAGGTAATGTAAATATGAATCCTATTTAAAAACATTAAGACACATACTAAATTTCCCAAATGAAAGAATGTAAGTGGACAAAAGGAAAGATGATGTTGAAACGGGACAGGGCAAAAAGTTTATCTTGCAAAGGGCCACAAAAGTATGCACAATTTTATGCTAATATGAAAAGGATGTTGGCCGAAACAATTTAAGAGACAACAGATGAGAAAAAGGTATATAACAGTGATTGCTAGGAAGAGATTGAGAACATAATCTGCATACGATAATGACTTTAAGAAAAACAAAGAATGGTTAAACTGAAAAGAGGTAGGCAGAATGCAGAGCCACTTTTATGGACATAAAGGATAGTTTTGGAAGTAGGCAACAAGGGTTAAAGAATTTCCAGATTGTGATTAAGAATAAAAGTGATAAAATGTTTTGAGATGAAATCTAAGTGAAGACATGCAGGACTGAGTACTATACTTTACAGATATTATGGGAATGACAGGGACAGTTTGAAGAGTGAAATTGAAATAAATACTGTAAACACTTCTGTTCTAGAAAAACAATGGAAAATCATAAACACTGTGAAAAATGTTGAAAAATACTAAGGCTGGTCAGTGTGGATGCTGTAATTAGAAACATATTTATATAAAGGTATGATTATAGTTTTGATTTGTTTATGAAATGATTGTGCAATTTATTTAATGGTTAGGAAGACTATATTCATGTCTGATGATGGAAAGAATGTCACTTTAAAAAAGTACAAAAAGATGATGGAATAGAGGGTTAGTGTGTGAAATGTACTTGGGAAAGCTTTGGGCAGATTTTTTATTGTAAGGTGGCAGTGAATAAATTGATGAAGTGGTGTAATTCTATGCTGGGAAGGAGGTGTGCAGACCAGATTTTACTCTTCAGGAAGTAATGGAGAATTATATGAAAGTAATAAAGTTAGCTTAAAGCATGTTTGTTAATTTAGAGCAGATGCAGAAGAAATTGGATATGCTTGATGCACAAAACGTTTGCACCAATATGGAGTTGAAAGTTGGGTTGTTTAGTGTAGTAAGTGTGGCAAATAAGAAATAAAGCATGAGAATCAATGGTATGCTTAGCAAATGGTTTAACAATGCCAAGGAGGTAAAACGAAGATTTGATTGTTCCCTTAGCTGTTAAATATACAAGGAATGCTTGTGGCAATGGTAGAGACTTTTCAGTTAGGACATGAATATGTGTAGACTTTACTACAGATAATATATGTATATTTTTCTGCAGACAATGTTAAGTTGATGCCTAAGACACAATACAGTCAATATTCAACTGCATTCCGAAACAATATGGATCTGAATATTTATTTAGTTCATTTAGATCCTACCTCAACCTTGCAGTTCTCAGCAGTTGATATTTATTTTATTTTATTTAAAACACTTCTATAGCATCCCATATGGTGGCTGGACACTATCAAAGCTGACACAAGCCAGATCATAGAAAAACTAATGCAAGATCGGAAGATGCGGAGAGACCTGGCCCATGGAATCATCAAGAGTAGGATACAACTGAATGGATAATATCATTAACATTGTCGACGTCGTCGTCATCATCATCATCATCATAGCAGCCCCATCTTATAACCAACTCTGGGCAGTTCCTTGGGCATATGACATAGATGCAAAAAATTAAAATACCCATGGTATAATTAAAACAATGAAAATTAACTGCTTCAAGAAATTAATAACCAAATTAATGACCCTTTTGTTAAAAATAACAAAAACAGAAAAGAAACAAGGAATTAGGCTAAGCATCATTGGAACGCTTTTCTCTGAAAAACCCAAAGGTGTTTTTTTTAAAGGGCAAGTGAACTTTGTTTTTCCTTGAAGACATTTTGCTTGTCATCCAAGATACTTCTTCAGTTCTGAACCAAACATCTTTGGGACAACCATGACTGGATGGGTAAGAATCTCAATAGATATTTCTCTGGAAAATCTCAATAGAAAGCCATGAGGAAGGCCAGCCATAAGGAGTCCATTTTGCAACACCAATGCTGCCATAGAACATCAATACCTACTCACTTTGGCCTACATTTGAAAGTGTGAGATCATGAGGAGTTTCCCTCTCTGTGATCTAATAAGTTGAGCTGATACAAGGTGGAGAAGACAATCCTGCAGGTACCAAACAACAAAAGGGTTTTATAGACTAAAAGCAACACTTTAAATTGTAACCAGAACTGAGTCAGCATCTAATGCACAGTCTACAGTATGGATGTTAGAAGAACCCAGCTTTGGGTTCCGGATGATCCGCAGAATACTGCATTCTGGACCAGATATACCTTTTTCAAAGGTGGTCCTAATATAAAGCATATTGTGGTAGCAGTCTATTTGCACAATAATAAGAACATGGGTCCTGTAGCCAGGTCCTCCTGCAGCAAGTAAGGCTGCAATTGGAATACCAGCTGAAATTGGACAAAAGCCCCTCCAGCCACAGCTTCTATCTGATGTTCAAGTAGGAGGCTTGATTCAAAGCCCTTCTCCTCCCCAAACCCCCAAGTCCCAAATTTTCTCTTTCACATTTAGTGTCTGCCTGTCCAGAGATAACACTGTTGTCAATGGAGAACCCTGATGTACAAACAGCAATTCCATCCTGCTTAAAATAAATTTCAGCCTATTCTTTCTCATTCCGATCCTTAGAATGACAAGGGCCTGGGATAAATCACAGACAGCATCTCCCCTACATCCAGGAGTAATGAGGTATAATTGGGTATCATGAGCAAACCTTTGATACTGCACCCCAAACTGTCAGATGATCTCATCATGCCCAGGAAGTTGACTAAAGGAAACATCCTGGCCTACCACCATCTTGGAACATAGAAGAATCACAAATAAAATACAGAAGATCAAGGCTATATTTGACAAGAAAAACATAATGATTAGGAGCTATATATAACTGGCTAAAAAAACCCAGAAATTTGTGTACCTTGGTAAAATGTTGACTAAAGATGTGACCATGAATGAAGAAAATTTAAGAGGCCAAATACGGGTAAAAATGTATACAGCCTGAGATCTATTGTGAGGAATAAAGGTTTGTCAAAAAACAAATAATGTTGGGTATAAGAGTGTACTTCTGCTATCTTAATAATATAGAAGTGAATGTTAAGTACGTCAGGAGAAACATAAAAGGAAGCTGAATGAAGGGTAAGTGGTTTGCTTAAGAAGTGTGTGATGAGAGAAGTGGAGATTGAGTCTATGGGTGATAAATGAATGTGGACTGCAAACAAAAATGAGTGGCCAATGTGAAAGAAGTATACAGAAGTAGTTTGATCAATGAGGCTAAAATTGCATGGCAAGTATATAAGCAAGTATGGATGGCTGAATGGAAAGGAAAGACCAAGAAAGGCATAATTGTAAGAAGAGAGAGTGAGGGAGCGAGGAAGACAGATATTATAGCAAGTGGTGTAGATTTAAACAAGATTTAGTTAATTTCTCTTTCTTTTCTCTGATTTCCTCTCTTTGATTTCTTTTGACTGGTATTGCACCCTCTATGATTTGCATCATACTAGAAATCATGATGAGCATATCAATATATTTTTTTTTAAAAAACCATTTAAGATAAGAACAGCATTAAGTAAAAAATTAAGAATGCAAATTTCACTGATTCTCAAAAGATGAACGCAACTGAATTCTAATGAATTCTTCCAATATATCAAAATTATTTTAATAGAACAAGAACAGTTAAGAAACAACTGCCACTTGCTATATCAAATTTGGAAGGTTTCTTGTGCAGTGATTAGAAAACAGTAACTCAGGCAAAACTCTGTCCACTGCCAGGGGTTTGTTTCTGACAGGCTCAAGATTGACACAGACTTTTAGTCTTCCAAGGTTGGTAAAATGAGAACCCAGATTTTTGGAGCCAATATGCTGACTTTGTAAACTGCTTAGAGAGGGCTGTAAAGCATTATAGAATGGTATGTAAGTTTAAGTGCTATTGCTATTACTCTATTATCTTTCAGGTTTATGGTCAACAATTCAATGAATGTATATGAAATGTACAAGAAATCAGAAGAAGCTTTGCTGGAACTATGGGAGTTTAGTCATGATTGAATCAAATGGACTAAAGTTTAAGTTTACTATAAGCACATAAACTCTTGTGTCAGTTACAGACCCAGATGTTTATTGTATATGGGGAAAACAACCTTTCTCGTAAGACTGTGGAGATATTCCCCATAGCTACCACACAGTCTAGGAAGAAAACCCCAATACTGTTGGCATTCTAAAGGACAATATATACACTCTCACAAACTCCAAAGCATCTTTTGGAAATTAACTCTGAAGAAAGCACAACACTCCAGAAGAATAGATACAGTGTCTTGTTTAACAGCCACCCATTCAGTGAACATTTGAAGTTATAATGGTGCTGAACCAGGGGACTTACAACTGTTCTTTGTAGTTGTTGCTAGAACTTATCCCACAATTACAATAGTTGCAGAAACTTGTAGTCATGTGGATCACCATTTGTAGCCTTCACTGATGGTTTCCAATAAGCAATGGGAAAGCCAGCAGGAGATAGTAAATGGTATGTGACAGTGTTCCTAACAATCATGCAGGATTCACTTAATGATGGCCACCAAAACTGCCACAACTGCTCTTGGAAGCCAGTTACAATCATGACACATTGTGCTTTATGATTGCGACGCTTAGCAACAGAGTTGCCAGTCCCAATTACTGTCCTTCAATGAGAATTATCTGAACAAATAGTCACTGAGAAAAGAGGCCCATTTATCAAATGTAAGCAAGGTGTACAATCAACACATTTAATTGGAAGAGGAGCAGAAAGGAAGACTTAGTACCAAAACATGAAGCAAAGAAAATTCAGAAATGTTGATAAATTGAACTTTAAATCAACTAAGCATATGTGTTGTATAAAATATAGACGAGCTTTAAATATAAGGCTTATGTTAAATATAAAGTTATAATTGAAGAAGCAAAGTATAATTGTTAAGGTTTATTAATTTATATACTATAAATAACTCATAACAGCTTGTTATTTCTGCACATGCTTACATTTCCACATAAGCATCATGTATTATATGATCACAAAACACAACACAGTACACAATTATCTACATAGTTCCAAGTCAGCTGTGTTTAAGGATTATCATTAATCATTTCCTTTAACCAGTGTTTTCAATTTATTAACAGAGATCTTAAAAGCCTGTCAAAGACACTTGTTTAATGAACATAAAAATTTCCCCTCTCTTGCTTTAACCTACTAAATAAAATTACAGGTTACACAACCTATTTAGTGTAAGAAATTCAAGGAGTTTCCACAATTAAAATTTACATGTACAGTTTAACATTTCTGATAGCAATCATCTTTGTTATTCTGCAATTGGCTTAATAAATGTATGAGTTTTATAATACACCTTGAAAAATATTGGTGGTTTGAGACAGGAAACAAAGTAATTTCCCAATTTCTACTTGGAATAGAATTATTTACGGGTATTTACGGGACCGCACCATCAGCCTCCCGCCGGCCAGTGTGTTCCCACAGGGCGAGCCTCCTTGGGATTCCATTGCCTGGATGTTGTCATCTGGCAGCCCCAAGGGTTCGAGCCTTCTCTGTGGGGGCACCCTCCCTTTGGAACGAATTGCCCCCGGAGATCTGGACCATCACAGACCTGCGGACCTTCCAGCGCGCATTAAAAACTTATTTGTTCCAACAGGCCGGTCTGGCCTAGTATTAATTATTTGGGGTTTAAATTGGTTTTAATTTTTATAATTTTTATAATTTTTAATCAACCACCTAATTTAATTTCTTTTAATTTGTTTTTAATTGTTATTAATTCATTGTTTCTGTTTTTAGATGGTTGTACACCGTCCCGAGTCCTTCTCGGGAGAGAGGCGGTATATAAATTTGAATAACTAACTAACTAAGTATGAGTCTGAGTTTTATAGTGAACTACACTACCACATTTTCCTAGCACTCTACGTGGTGGAAAGCCATTACTGAAACAAATATTTGTCAAACTTGGAAACTAGGGTTAACATACCTGTAGTTAAAGGAAGGTGAATGACAGTTTTTAAGCATGTCAAAGTATACCAAAAGGATGACAGAGTTGCTCCTGACAGTAACAGAAGTAGGATAAGTTTCAGCATTCCTCTGATAAAATCGGCAAACCTATAACATAAACCATAATTTTAAAATCATTCATACAATCTGTGATAAAAAGTATACATTTCAAATTCAAATTCAAATTTTATTTGTCACATGCACAATCATACATGGTACAATATGCAGTGAAATGCTTACGC
>JAEANM010021391.1:0-11864 GCA_017656035.1 Myanophis thanlyinensis
GTGTCTGTCTGATTAATAAAAAGAGCTGTTTGTTCACAATTCAAGTCTGTCTCTCCTTTCTAAAAACAAACCAGTTTCAGTGTAGATGAGGATATCATCGAGGTAGACCAGAACCCCCTTGTATAAATGCTCATGGAGCACATCCAGTAGCATAAGACTGCAGGGGCACCCTGTAGTCCAAACGGCAGTACCTTGAATTGGTAGCACCCCAGGGGGCAATTAAACACTATTTTCCACTCATCCCCTTCCTTTATGCGGACTCAGTAGTAGGCTTCTCTTAAGTCCAATTTGGTAAATATTTTTCCTTTAGCCAGGTGGGCCAACATGTCCTTCATAAGTGGAAGGGGGTACACATTTTCTACGCATAAGCAGTTGAGGTTCTTATAGTCAACCATGAGACGGAGAGAGCCATCTTTCTTTTCATGGAATAGTACTGGAGCCGCCACATGTGGTCTTGCGGGTTGAATGAAACCTTGGTTCAGGTTTTTATCAATGAAAAGACGTAATTCTTCCAATTCTCACAGGGTCATGGCATACATTTGGGAAGTTTCACCCCTGGGAGAATCGCTATGCTGCAATCTGTGTGACAGTGAGATGGGAGTTGGTCCGACCCCTTTTCGTTGAAAACCTCTTTCAGATCCCAATACTCTTTTGGAATTTTTTCCTCTCCTTCAATGTGTTCATTTAAGATGGCCGCCATTTCCACCGAGCGTTTGGCTTGTGGGGTTGTGGGTCTATCCCCTCCTGTTGGAGTTGTGGAATGAATCAGAAACAATCCCTTCCTCCAGTTTACATGGGGGTTCCATTTCCGTAACCAGGGCAATCCAAGTATAAGGGGCTGGTCCATTCCTGAAGCCACAACAAAACTCAAAATTTCATGGTGATCTCCCATCCACATCTCAATTGGCTCAGTGGCAAAATGAGCTGATCCTCCCCTGGCCACTGATCTGTCTAACTGGTAAAAGGGAATGGGTATTTTCAGGGTTCTCAGCTTCAACCAGAATTTTTCTACTACTTCAGGGCTAATTACGCATCTAGTACACCCAGAATCCAAAAGGGCCAGCATTTTCCCCCAAGAGGTGGAAGAAGGTGCCTGCAATTCTACTGGGATGGTGAGGGGCCCCACATGCTGAATTTCCCAAAGTCATCATCAGAGTCCCATTCATCTTCCCCCCTAGTGGTCGGAGTTCCCAGCTCCTCCTGGCTGGGAGGGGCGAACTCTACGACTTCCACTCCTTTAAGCGCTATTTCACGAGGCTTGGCTGGTTGTCTTTCACCTTTTCTGGGGCCTGCGGTGGTCGGCCTTGAGGTGGTTTTGCTGAAGCAGTCAGCGGCCCAATGTCCCTTTTTCCCCGCACTTGAAACAAGCTGTGGTCTTTGATCTGGCAGTTGGAGCACTCTTTGGGGCTCTTGGGGTTTCTCTTGGGGCAGAGAAGGAAGGCTGGTTCCATTTGCGGCTTCCTCGATTGCGATCTCTTGCTTGGTCAAGTTCTACCTCCCCGGCCAGGACATACCAGCGTAGGAGATCTCGGGGAGCCCCCCAGGCCACGCACCTACTATAGATGTCATCATTCAGCCCATCCTTATAACATTTATCAGGGCTACTTGGGACCAGCCATGCATGGGTCCCACCAGGCTCTGAAATTCCTGTGTATATTCAGCCACTGATCTACACCCTTGGGTTATGGTTTTCATTCTGTTTCTGGCTTTATGTTCTGCCAGGGGGTCCTCAAAACAATTGCGGAGGGCTGTCATAAATTGATCAAAATTTCTCAATTTGGGGTCATCATTATTGTGGAGGGAGGTCATCCAGTCTGCTGCTTGTCCTTCCAGGGACATGGTAACATATCTCACTTTGGCAGCTTCACTGGTAAAATCTTCCCCATACTCTTCCATATAAGTATAAACTTCGGCTAGGAAAAACCCCAGAGATTTGGGATCCCCTCCGTATTTCACTGCCAGCAAAGGAATCTTTGGAATTCGGTGCCTTTGGGAGATCCCTCCCCCCGCTGGGGGGATTGAGCTGCGGCCGCTGCGGCTGGGATGGCTCTTGCCACTGGCATTTGCTGGGCTGGGATCTCTGCCTGAAACTCAGCAGCTTCCACTCCCCTCCTTGCTTGCTCAAATTCTTCAGCTACTGGCTGGAAAACTTTCTCTGCTGCTGCTTCTCAAGCTTTTCGGCTTTCTAATGCCTCATGCAAAAAGTTGCAGGGCTTGGATCATCATGAGATCTTCTCGGTCAGCATCCAGCCCAGGGCCCCCTCCATGTCAGTGTCTGCTTACCGTCACTCCTGGGTGAGGTTTGTAGGGCTCTTCCAGGCATCCCACTCCAAAGGACCATCTCGGTTTTGATTGTACTGCCCTCTCTTCCAGGCACAGCTCTCCCAGGCTTTCAATTTCCGCTTGGTACAGGCAAGGAGTAGGAGAGATCGACCCCTGAGCTCCCATGTCTTCTTGGTCGCTCCCTTGGTTCGACATTCTGTTCACAGCCCCCATGGTAGAAGTTATCTCTGGGTTGGCTGGTATTGTAGACCTTGCTTAATGTCAGCTCTGCCTCAATCAGACCCCAAGAAATGAAAACCCTGAATCCATTGTTGTTGAAAACAGGTAGCTTTTACTGGAGAATGATTGAATGCAAAGAAAGCGAAAGCAAGGTCTGGATAAAGCGCGCGAAATTAGACATATTAAATAATTCCCAAAACCCTCCCCCCCATAGTTTGACAAAGTCCATCCAATCTGTAGTTCTCAAAAGGTCACGAGGCAGGCATCTGCAGGTGATGGTGACTGTTACTTCTCTGGGATGGTTGGCCTTGACATGTGTAAACATCCTGCTTAAAAAATGCAAGGGCCTCTCACACCAGCACTCTTCTCCCTCCCCATATCTCCCAGTTCCCCCCTCCCCCATTACTATAACAGCCGATAAGGGTGCGCGGTAGTTGAAAAAGAACCTTGGAGGCTGACAGGTGGTGAAAATCTATAAAAAGCAAGCTGATAAGCATCAGTTCCTCCAGCCACAGTTTCAAGTGGGAGAAAAGGTTTACCTGTCTATAAAATATTTAAAATTAAAGCTAGCCTCAAAGAAACTAGGGCCAAAATTTGTAAGGCCATTCCCAATAGAGAGAGTGATCAACCCAGTTATGATACAATTGAAACTTGCCAGGCTGCTGAGGAAAGTGCATCAGGTTTTCCATTGTAGCCTATTAAAAGTAGCAGTGAGCTCTCAAATAAGACTAGTAGACCAGGTAGTCCCCAAGCCACTTGTGATTGAGGAGAAAATTCATTATGAGATAAAAAGGATTTTGGATTTGAGGGTACACAGAGGCCACTTAATTGCAATACTTAGTGTATTGGAAGGGTTCCTCTCTCTCTGAGGCCTCCTGGGTGAAAAGTTGGAAAGTGAAGGCAGATAGATTGCTGAATCAGTTCCATGACAAGTATCCCCACAAACCAAAGAGGCCACCTGTGGGGAGACAGAGATGGTTAGGGGAACTCTCAACTACTTTATGCTCTCTCTCTTTTGCAGGAAGTCTTCTTCAATTGTGTGTGTGGGGGGCAGTCTGTCAACTCTGAAGCTGGCTTAACTGTGGCCATTTTCTTTTTCATAGCTTTCATAGCTTAAGGTTTTTCCCTGCCTGGCTTCAGGGATGACACAGCCTGCAGTTAAGGGGCCAGGAAGGGTTGTGTAGAGATAGTTGGGGTGTTGTAGCCAAAATAAAATTCTTTGATGCCCTGGGATTCAAGTGTATTTCTGCAGGTGTTTGAGCAAAGAAGACTGAAGATGCCTAGCAACTGGATTGCATGATGATTCGGCTCTGTGAGTGGAGACTTTGGTGAGAGTGACAATGTCTTACTTTTAATTGGGTGGAAAATTGGCGAGAATCCAGAGCCAGTTTTCCACCAAGTTGTTCCAATATGATATGTCTCAATAAAATGTTCTTTGAGGAATATGCCTGCCTTGGAGTTCTTACTTTTGGGGATGTATTATTTGGAACCTTGACAGATAGGATATGAAGGAAACTGCAACTGAGTGCATCTTGAGACCACCAGACTGGGGAAAGTTACAGTACAGAATAAAATAAAGCAGGGCCAAAATTATAAATTTTGTTCAATTTTCCTGAACAAAAGAAAAAAAAAACCTTTAAGAATGAAATACACATCAATATTAGCAGTTTAAATTTTTCCCATCACAAAATCCCACCATGTTCTTTGAGGGCTTGAATGGCAGTCAAATATTAATTAGTAATTAATAATATTAATAATATTAATTACTGCCATCATTTCTACTTTTATAATATTGTGTTTCTTATAATGGGTGGTTTTTCAAAACCCCAAATTTTCCCATCATTCCTTGTTAACCTATTTTTCCTGTATATTATGTCCTTTAAATTATAAATATATAAGTAAGCTGTTTTGGAAGATTTGTATAAAAGTGCTATATAATTGAAGCAAATAGATCTTTGCTATGGAAATATAATTAAACTAAATAAATTAATGATGCACAACATAACTGCTCAGAAGAAAAGCAATTGTTCCTTCCACCCAGTGGAAATCAATTCAAGGATATTTAAATGAGGATCTATCACCATGCAATCTCCACAATAAGAACTCTATGAGGTATGTTGACCTAAGGGAGAACAACTGGCCCAAAATCATTGTGAATTTCCAAGGCTGAGGTGGATTGAATTTGGATCTTCCCAGTCATGGGTTACTACTTAACCATTACATCTCTTTGGCTCTTTTAAACAAATAGCCTCATCCAGGTCAGGGATAGTCTTTCCGCTTCTTCTATACAAGGAATGTGAGGAAATATAATTACCCTAACTTCTCTCCTTTTTCCATTAAAAGTTGTCCCTCAAGCTTCTTCTGCTTTTCATGCTACTATATGGAGTACTGTTGTATTTGTGTAGTCCACAAGGCTACATTTAATATAAAATACTTCAGCTGCATTGCTTAGAGTCACCTGCCTATTTTGCTTAACAGTAGTCCCTGCCCTTCTTTACTTTACTTGCTTACTTTTTTTTTTAATAGACATTAGGATTTTCTTCTTATGTATTCCACCTTACACAGATTAGAAGGTTCCATTTAAATAATCCATTCCCATCTCCTGATTAATAACACATTAACCAAAGTTTCTCCTCTAACAATTTAACATTTGGTTATTAAATATTCGGTGATATGATAGGAACTGTTGCAGAATTAATCTGTACTCATTTGTTTTGGGAAAGAAAATGGCATGATACAACTATACAATAGCTAAAAATGAGAAAGCTTTAAAAGAAATAACAAAATTAGGGGAATAAACCATCTTGATAATTCATTTTAGAATGCTATGAATTTAATGACAGTCCTTCAAACCTGGCTAAATCAAGAAAAAGATCCCATTAGTATGAAAGGAACTATATTTCTCTTTCATTGTCTTATACACTAATGGATTAGGAAGAAATCAGACTGATATTCTTCAAATTTTCTGTTTCCTAGGGTTTTTAAATGTTTTAAATTTATTTTTTATTTTTATTTTCCATTTTTTACATAACATATATCATGTGTGGTTGCGTGTACAAAAATTTCTAATAACAGTTGTGGTTAACAAATATTAACAATAAAAAATATTATATAACTCATACCATTCCATATCTAAACTTAAATACATCCATCCTATCTATACAGCTCTTTTACTCTCTTATTTCTAAGTTTAATTATAGCATTTCCTAATTTTACTTCTCATTTCTATTATCTAACCACTGATAAAATGTCTCCCATGTTTTATAAAATTCACTTAATTCTTTCTCTTTAATTTCAAACGTCAATCTATTCATTTCAGCACATTCTAATATTTTCCTAATCACTATTTCCTCTGCAGGAATTTCTTCATGATTCCAGTGTTGTGCAAATACAATCCCAGCTATTGTTAAAACATGTACCATCAAATTAGTATTCTCTTTACTGTAATTCTCTGGCAATATGCCCAGTAAGAAAATCTTCGGTTTTAAATCAATATGTTCTTTTACCATTTTTTTCCAGCCATATATGCATCTTTGTCCAATATCTCTTTGCCAATGGGCATGTCCACCACATGTGATAGGACCCAGGTATTTGGTGACACTTCCAGTATTTAGCAGATTTATCCTTACTCGATGGAGCTAAATGCCATCTATAAAACATCTTATATAAATTTTCTTTATATGCTGTTGACATAGCCATTTTATAATTTTTATCCCATAATTTTTGCCATTGATCCAATTCTATTGTATAGCCAAAGTTTTTCGCCCAGGCAATCATTGTATCCTTTATCTGCTCCTCCTTTAGCTTGATAGACAGTAAATAATTATACAACTCCTTTATACTTTTTTCTTCTTTTCCAGTCAGTATTTGATCCAGCTCTGTTAGATCTCTATAAAGACCAAATAGTTTAGCATCTTTCTGATATCTAGAATGTATCTGCATGTATGAATACCATGTTATATCGATCCCTTATTCATTTAATTCTTGCTTTGTTTTAAGTTCCCCCTTTAAATTCAAAATATCTTTATATGTAACAATCTTCTAGAAATCTGTCAAATTTGGATATGTCAATGCTTCCATTGTGGAAAGCCAGACTGGAATTTTCATATAATGCTGTTTCCTTGTTTTCTCCCAAACTAACCATAATGCATTTCTAACAAAATGTCTTTGGAAATACCCATGTATCTCATTTTTCTCATACCATAAGAAAGTGTGCCAACCCAGTTGTAAATCATATCCCTCTAAAGTCAATAATCTTACATTTTCCAAAATAATCCATTCTCTCACCCAGGTAAGTATCGTAGCTTGATAATACAATTCAAAATCAGATAAACCAAAACCTCCTCTAGTTCTTATATCTTGCAACTTTTTAAAACTTATTTTAGATTTTTTCCCTTGTCATATATACTAAATATCATCCTATTAAGATCCTCGAAGTATTTTTTTCCACTTTTATTGGTATTGTTTGAAAAAGATATGAGTCTAAACAAAATATTCATTTTTATTATTGCTATTCTACCTATCAGTGATAGTTGTAAAATCTTCCATTTTTCCAAGTCCACTTTTATTGATTGTAACCATTTATAGTAGTTGTCTCCTTTAATAGTTACACATCTAGCTGTTATTCCTAAATATTTAACTGTCTTCACTATCTGTATACCCATTCCGCTCATCAAATCATTTTTCTGTGTAACTGTTAAATTTTTAACCAACATTTTTGTTTTTTCTTTCTTTATTTTCAAGCCTGCCACGTCTCCATATTTTTCTATTTTTTCCAACATTTAATCCTGATCTTTGCAGATTTTCTAGGATAAAAATCAGATCACCTGCAACTGCCTGCAATTTATATTCTTCTTTTTTTATTTCCATACTTTTGATCTCTACCTCTTGTCTGATTTCTCTGTTTAGCACTTCCAAAGTTAAAATAAACAATAATGGGGACAGTGACATCCTTGTCTTATACCCTTATTAATACCATATTAAATTTTTCTGTCAAATTGTTCACCATTACTCTTGCCATCTGCTTATGGTAAATTGCTTTAATCATATTTATGAAACTCCTCAAAATCCATTTCTTGCAATTGTAAAATCATAAATTGCCAATTCACATTATCAAAAGCTTTTGTGCGTCCAGAAATATCAAAACCATTTTTCTTTCTGGATGAGTTTTGTAATAGTCTAATGTATTTAATATCATTCTCATATTATTTTTAATTTGTCTTTTGGGGGAGGAATCCATTTTGGTCTGGGTGTAGAAATTCATTCAAAAACTTTTACAATCTTTCCACAATTATTGTTACATAAATTTTGCAGTCCACATTCAACAACAATATAGGTTGAATGTGTTTTTTATCTGTTGTAAAACTGAGTCTTCTTTTGGTATGAGAGTTATATATGTTTTGTTCCATGAGTCTGGTATCTTTGCATTCAATAATACCTCATTAAACAAATCTAACACTGATACTCCAAGTGGGTTCTGCAAATATGTATAAAGCTCCACTGGTAACCCATCCATCCCTGGTGTCTTATAGCATTGCTTTGCTTCTTAATTGCTTTCATCAGCTCCATCATTGCAACAGATTTTTCACTGAATCCAGGATTTTATGTAAGTCAGCTTTTTTCAAGTACAGCTTTATATTTTTCTCCGGGATCGCCTCTTTTTCATATAGTTTCCCAGGTTTAATGCATGCTTTTTCCAACTATTACTTCAGTTTAATATCTCCAAAGCCATCTTTGTGAATCTCTATATCTATGCATTTAAAGTGTGTGTGTGTGTGTGTGTTCATAATAATATGATTGGGTTTTTTTTTCATTTTTCCATTATCCACTTGATTGTAAGATGAATAAAATGCAATTTTATTTGGTTTAAGAAACTAATCAATGGTCCACTTTTTAAAGTGCTTTAAGACAGTAACACTAACTGTACAACTTCCAGAATTGGGCTTTTACACAGTCAACTTAGGAATGTGAACCTGAAATTCTATGAACAGGTGGGCTAGGAATTGCAGGTCCCTGAGCCAGATTACATGGAGGAATCAACATCCTTACCAGATTGATCTTTTGGGGTTTTTTGATCTTCTAGTTCAGAAGTGGAGTCTATAAGAGTTCAAATAAGAATCCAATTATCAATCAACTCATCTTGGAACAGTTTACAGCTTTACTGGGATCTGTCCAGAGTTCTAAAGAATTTCTTGTCTCAGACCATTCGTGCTTAGTTACCTGTAATCTTCGATCTGACATGACTGCCTCTCAGTTTGCACTCAAGACATCTAAAATCTTCTTTACAATTGGGAATTTTCTTTTTACAGCCCAATATCTCACAATCCAAGTCATTTTTAATTGAAAAAAGGGCTACTTACCTAGATAGGAAAAGTTTACACTGGAGTTTCAAGTCAGCAGCACAGTCATCTGACTGACAATTTCTTTCAAAAATAGTCTATAAGAAGTCAGAAAAAAATAGAATAGAAAAAAGATTTAGATAAAATCTCTTTTTAAAAGGGAACCCAGCCCCATCAAAAACAATGGCTGATGTCTGTCCCACTATCTCTAGGCCAGTGGTGGCTAACCTTTTACTTACCAAGTGCTGGAAAGTACGTGCTTTGCAAGTGCCATCGGCACTTGTGCGCAGCTTCTCCACATGCACTGCATGTGCAACTGCACCATCTGTGCATGCATGCAGCTTTTGTACATCTAATCCATGTGTACTACATGCAGGCATTCATGCACACATGCGCCTCGCATGCGTAGAGAGAGCTCCAAAGACCAGTTGGATTTCCTGCTGCAATCATGCATATATATATAGACCAGCTGGGTCTTTGTAATCATGCATGCATTCATGTGCAATCACATGTGCATGCTTAGCTGGAGGTAAGTTGGCCAACAGCTTGTGTGCCCAGCAAGATGGCTCTGCGTGCCACTTGTGGCACCCGTGCCATAGGTTTGCCATCACGGCTCTAGGCAGTGCTGGGGGTTGGGAGACCCTTTCTCTAATACCAAAAATTGTTGCCCATCACCATGGAAAATAGTAAGGCAGATAAGCCAAAGATCTAATTAGATAAAATGCAACTTTATGTATAATAAATAATAATTATTTCATATCATAGAATATTAAAACTGCACAAAAAAGGCCAGTTGACCAGAAGAAAATATTCAACCTAGGGTAGTACTTTATTGATCCAATTCAAATATTGTATAGTCAAATAGTGAGCAAAAGAACATCCCCTTAAGCCAATTACAAAAACAGCAACAATTGAGAAGTAAAAAATTTCATGCTGAAGGTTATTATCATAGTCTTAAAACCAAATCTAGATGAAAGTAGTTTGCGGTATATAAGAGCCAATTTGGTGCAGCCTTGGTTAAACCATCAAGCTAGAAACCAAGTGAGCATGAGCTCTAATCCTGTCTTGGGCACAAAGCAACTCGCCTTGGGTAACTTTTGGCTAGTCACTTTCTCTCAGCCCTAGGAGATAATGGCAAACCATTTCTGAAAAATTTCCCTAAGAAAATTGCACGAACATCTCCAGGTAGTCGCTGAGAATTGGACATAATGCAAAGAAGGGGGAAAATATGAGGTATAGTTCAACACATGAAAATCTACTGAAAATGCCATTTTTTTCTGATATCACTATATTAAAATATAAAAATGCAATGTAATTTAACCACAACACATGATCAGACTAGAAGAGGAGATCTTAAAATGTAAAATGTATAGTTCATAAAGAAGAAGCATTTTTTTAAGAATGGAATCCTGAGTTCATGGGTTGATCCATGCCATTCTTTAGCATTTCTCAAAAAAGGAATTTTTTTTTCCTACTGTTCCATCATTGCAATGCAAAGAACAATTGCCTTTTACTATATGTACTGTAAACCCTGGTCTATTTATGAAATCTTGTAACAAAACCCCATGAATTCCAGTGCAAGAACCTGATGCCATCTCATTGATGATAACTAATTAACATTCCTGAATCTTTTCCAGGTTTAAATCATATATATTTGTGTAAAATAACTGGAAGGGTATTTCCACTAAATGACCTGGCAAATGAGAGCAAATTCCTTAGTAGCTATAAATGTAAAAAAGCATTCCTGTTATTAAAGAAAACAGACATGTTGGTGTAAGGGGCATGGGGCTTAGAACAGCTGTAAAATTCTTTTGACTGCAGAAAAACATTGAATTCCACATCAATGGGAAACCCACATTGTGAAATAGTTAGTTTCAGGATGCAAGAGCTCCAAATTCAAAGCCGTTTGAACATAAGAGTTGGTGGACAAGAGAAGTTGTAATCTTTGAGCCTCTGAGGTTGGTATGAAGCAGATTCAATGTCAAACTAAACGATTTCTATTCTATGGTACAGAAATAAATCATGAAGTATATATAACGTATATGCAAATTATACCATAGTATAAACAAATGGCCAGTACTCATAAAATAGACCAGGTATATTATTCTGAAATTCTGGGCTTCATTTTTAGGTGGGTCAAGATTTGCCATTGCTATTAGCAAACACAATACTCTAACCAAAAATTAAGTTGCCACAATACTCCAGTCATTATAGTAATTGGGGGGGGGGGGGGGTTTAAATTAAAATTAATTAACTTTAGTTAAATTAAGTTATAGCACAGAATAAATTTCTCCTTTTGGGAATGTTATTTCATTTTCTCTTCTTAACTGTACCAAAACATATAGACAAAGTATAATAATTGTAGATTTAATCCATTAAATGAAAGTACCTTACACATCTAGACTAATATTACATTATTTTACAAAAGTCTGATGATATGCTAGAGTGATCATGTTTGATTAATCTGTACAAGTGTTCTGAAATGCAATGCAAAATTACAATTTATAGATATTCCTTGTTTAGTGACTATCTTGTTTAGCAATTGTTCAGTTAGGATGGTGATTAAAAATAACTTTTTCTTTGCACTCACAACTTTCACAGCAAAGGAAATAAGATCATAAGAACAGTCATGGTTTCACTTAGCAACTGCTTTGCTTAACAACTGAATTGCAAATCTCAACCCTGGTTCCTCGATGAGAACTACTTGTTCTCCCTTATATGTTTATGAATTTCCTTCATTTTTTCTAGTTTGACAAGGAAGCAATCAGAAAGATTTGTTTCCACTTAAGAACAGCTAATTTTCTATGACATCCTAGATCAGGGAAGGACTTGTTAATGTAACTATATAATCAAACCAGATCAATCTGTGATATATATTTCTATCTTCTTTGCTAACTATAGTTTAAACTAACCAAGCAAGGATATAATAAGAAATTACCTTTCATTTAAAAGTGAAATCTAATGGCACTTTTTTTTGGTAAAATTTTTATTGGATTTCCCACAATAAACAAACAAACAAACAAA
>JAEANM010021392.1:0-11864 GCA_017656035.1 Myanophis thanlyinensis
ATTCTATTCTATTCTATTCTATTCTATTCTATTCTATTCTATTCTATTCTATTCTATTCTATTCTATTCTATTGTAGTAATATATTTGTCCTTATAATATCATAGGCATGAATGTCCACAGTTTTTCATTTTTTTCTTGAATTGCTATAAAATGCTTTGATTATAATTTCTCTGTGCAACAGAATCTCCGAACTGACATTGTTATAGATGGTAGTTTCAGCATCAATCCGGGCATTGACATAGGGCAGGTATGTACTTTAAATTCCCACCTTATTGTAATTACAATCTTTCCTGAAAGATCAAAGAAATGAATCCCAGTTAGATGTGATTGTTCAGATCCTCCCTTCCTTCCCTCCCTTCTTTCCTCCTTTCTAGCAGGCAGGTAAGTGGCTGCTGTTAGATGGGAGAAGGAGCAAGGGATAGTGAAACTGGCTGGGAAACCATCACAAAGTATTGAAAATAAAGATCATTCAAGGAAACAAATTTCCAAAGAAATGTACTTAGTACGGCAAACTTAAGAAGTTATTTTCTTAGAAGAAATATATAAAAAGCAGAAAATGTGTATTTTATTTTTCTCAGGTTGAAGGTGGCTTTATTCAGGGACTTGGATTTTATACATCAGAAGAAATAAAATTCTCTCCAGAAGGACAACAGTACACATTAGGTCCTGACACATATAAAATACCGGGTCTTTGTGATATTCCAGAAGATCTTAGAATCTACTTGCTACCAAACTCAAGAAATCCAATTGCTATCTACTCCTCCAGGGTAAGCAAATAATATGGATTGTCCTGGGACTGTAGAAGTAAGGAACACAACCACAAGAAGAAAATGCCAGTTGTTTATTTAATGATTGCTGGGTGCCTGCTTTGCAAGAAAGAGGGGATCCCAAAGTATGGGAAAGCAAATATTTTTATTGAAGTTAACAGCTATAAAGCAGGAAATCCTATAGATCAAAGGGACAACTTTGTCACTGCACCTATTAGGCAAAAAGACTCTTTCAGGAAAGTAGCAGATATGTCCACTGTTAAAAGAAATGGAATGTTGAGTCTTTAGGCTGATTGAGGATGGAACTTTGAGGATTATTACTATGTTCCTAGAGCTGCCTTCAGGCTGTACTATGATCTTGAGAGGACTTCTATTTTTTAGTTAAAATGGGATTACAAGGGGGCTTTGTCTTGGGCCAGAGAGGGTCAATTTGAGTCTGATAGGATTAGGCAAGGATATGAACTTGGTTTGACTCTGATCATATCCAAAAGACAGAGGTGGATGGGAGGAAGGATGCAGCCTCCATTTTGTTAGCTTTTTTTCCTCCACTAAAAGATAAACAATAGCTTGCAGAGTGCTCGAGGTTTATGAGTTACTTTTCCAGGAGATGATTATTTTATTTTATTGTAACAATTTGGATTTGGCCAAACATAGGAGTCCAAGCAATTTATATCAATAAAATACAATAAAATAACAGCACAAGCAACAAGCCTTCAGTTAAAGTCTGTACCATAAATTAATATTAAAAACAAAACATCAGAATCAGGTATTCAAAAAATAAAAAATTCAGGGACTTTTCCCAATGTCAAAATGATCTGGGCAGAACATTTTTTAGACTGCTAACTCTACATATGGACAGTAAAATCTATATACTAATTTAGAAAGCAAGAACAGCAATATTAGTCAAACAGGAAATTGTTAATCACCAGTATCTATGAAAGTGAAATGTGTAATGCTTCGGTCTAATAGCTGAGGCAATTTTTGATAGACTTTTGAAGGTGGCTTGGCTTTAACTGAAAACACATTAAATTTGGATGACTCAGTAGTCTGACAATATGTAATCAATCTTATATTTTTATAAAAGTAGTAAAATAGGCTTAAGGAATCAAAATCATGTGTAAATATTTTCCTGAAAAGAAAAGAAGCTTTGTTTTATAAAGCAATTACAGGTAAAAGGTTTACTGATGACCAAGAAAGAAGATCTTACTTAATACTTACCACCTACCATGCTAATTAAAAATGCAAGATCTCCATAAAGACTTCCCTATTGTTTTCTGTGAAAGCTGAATTTATAAGAACCTTTTAACAACATTTGACATTGTTCAGTCGCTAAGTATTGTCTGACTCTCCATGACCTTATGGATTATAGCATGCCAAGCTCTCTTGTTCTCCAGTCTCCTGGAGTGTGTCCAAACTCATGCCCACTGCACTGATGACGCTATCTAAAACCATCTTATCCTTTGCCATCTCCTTCTCCATTTGCCTTCAATCTTTCCCAACATCAGGGACTTTTCCAATGCGTCATCTCTTCTCATTTGGCGGCCAAAGTATTTGAGCTTCAATATCTGTCTGTCATGTGTAATATGTAGGAAAGGATGCAATTTCTACAAACTGTAACACATTTTCTGTATTTCCGGTTCACAAGGGACTTCATCTTTTATACACTGAAAATATTACAAATTTTTAGCGTCTGCTATCAGAATAGGATGACTGGATCAGACTCTTAGCCGTGTGAAATTATTGTACTGTGTAGCCTTAAACACTATTGTACGAGAATGTTGCACCAATTATTGTTTTTCTTTCCCTTTGGTTACTTTTCTTTTTCTCCAGGGATTGGGGGAAGCTGGAGTATTCCTTGGATCCTCTGTATTTTTTGCTATAAGAGACGCAATAGGAGCTGCACGGAAGGAAAGAGGATTAAACTCTGATTTCACACTGGACAGTCCACTGAATATAGAGAGGATTCGCATGGCCTGTGCTGATTATTTTACAGAGATGGTAAGACTCTGCCCTCTGATTTTCTCTATTCTTTGCATCTAACCTTCATTTCTATTTCAACAAGCAAGGCAAATATTGTAAATGAAAGGTATAAAACCATAGGCTTAAATGCTCAGTATTGTTCAGTTAAGGAAGGAAAAGTTAAGCTGAGGGGAAAAAACAGAATAGTTGTTCCAGATTATCTACTCTTACTTACGGGACCGCCTGTTCCCACCATCAGCCTCCCGCTGACCTGTGCGTTCCCACAGGGTTGGCCTCCTTGGGGTTCCACTGTCAGGACGATGTCGCCTGGCAGCCCCAAGGGTTCGAGCCTTCTCTGTGGCGGCACCCTCCCTCTGGAACGAACTGCCCCCAGAGATACGGACCATCACGGACCTACAGACCTTCTGGCGTGCACTGAAGACCTTTTTATTTCAATAAGCCGGTCTGGCCTAATACTGTCGGTTGGGGATTTTAAATGGGTTTTTAATTGCATGCATTTTAAATTGTTTTAAATTTTAAAAAAATTTAAATTTGATTGGCCTTAATTTAATTCAATTTTAATTGGTTTTTAAAACTGTGTATCTGTATGTTTTTATTGGCTGTACACCGCCCCAACTCCTTCGGGAGAGGGGGCAGTATATAAGTTTTGAAATAAATAAAAAATACTCTATAAATAATAAATTTATTATAGTCAGAAAAGGCTTCCATGGGAAGAATGGGCTTGGAGACTCTCAATTATCCCTGTTCTTGAAGCATTGCCTCTCAAGCTGCTTATCTTTGCAGAAAGTATTAAGGAATGCAGATGGAAGAGGAATCACACACACACAGAGAGAGAGAGAGAGAGAGATTGAATCTCTCAGCATCTTCCCATCCCATGAGAATCAAGCCCTGTGAGCTGGCAAAATCCAAGAACCACTTGGATTACTGTAACAATCATTACTCATAGGATAATGTAACAGAAGCTTGAAAGCCTGCCAGAGGAATTCTCCCAGTCAGCTGATACCTAGTGAAATTAAGGCAGAATTACTTTGAATCTCTTTTTCACATTCCCTCTTTGCGTCAACTAAACCATCTTTTCTGACTGGTTCTCCTTCCTCCTTTCTGTTTCCAAAATCACTTAGACATTTTATCATTCCACTGCCTGATGTGATTAAAACTCTGCCGTATTATTTTATTGTGATTTACTGTGTAAACTGCAAAACTTCCTCTACTTCTGAACCACCAATTTTTTAAATGATGGGGTATGAATGTGCACTTATTGCACAAACCACAAATTAAAGAACTGGAAATCCAGCAAGATCAGGCTGCTCTTCTCAGGAATGTTTATTTGAATAGTCAAACTCCCCCTCTTAAAGCAGCAACATATTTATATCAAATAATCATCCCCAAAATTTGAAGGGCAATTACCTTAGCATGCTGTAACATACTTCTCAGCAGTTTTGGAGGGCTGATGCAAAAAAAATTATATGAGCTGAGATTGTGCCTCTGTGGAAAAGGGCCATTAAAACTATTGCTCACATCTTGCTATACTGCACCTTTTATAAGGACTCACAGACTCAATTTATAACACCTTACCTTGCTTAATAAAATATCTGGGAAATAATTTTTTAATGTGCAATCGCTGTTATCAGATCAGTACAAATTTGTTTCTTTGAATGTGGCCTAATTTTGCTAGGCTGTGTGTAAAATTAAGTGAACTTTAACTACCCACTGATAAGCCACCACCAACTACAATATATTATTCTGTCTGCCTTTTATTTTTGTTTTTACTATTTTTTTAAATGCTTTTTGTTTGTGGTGCTGGTCCTTGACTGTAATAAAGATTGATTGATTGAATGTACCACCAATTCACTGATATCACTAATCTAAAATGTTTTTTTGTTATCCTTGCTTTCTATTATTCAGATGAATTACTACTCTGAAATTTAGTATTGGGTTTGTCTAGGACCAACTCAAATGTTATGAGAGTTTCTGTGAAGTTTAATTTTAGTGTTAGTTAGTTTTGTTATGCAATGCAGTAAAAAAGTATCATGCTATTAAATGTGTAAAGTTCATTTTATAGCAAAGTAATTTGGAAATTTGAAAGATGTTTCATAAATGTTGCACAATATGGATTAGTATGTATGCAGCTGTAACTTTATAGTTGCCTTCTTAAAACACTGACCTTCAATTTGGAGCAAAACAAAACTTCATTTGTTATCTGCTCAAGACAAGTCAGGTTCAGTGTTCATGAAATGATGGAGCAAAGTTAGCAACCCAAAGTTTTACAAAAGATTCAGGAAATATATGGAGATATATAGAGTAAGTCAATAAACTAACCAAAAGCAGATTTCAGATTTCCAAATATTTTGGAAATATTTAAAATTGTGCAAAAAAGCAGCTAAAATAAAGCAAAATAAATTAATTTTATTACAATAACATTTTATGGTATTTTTATGCCTCAAAAAGATTTCCAACCTTCTAATAGAATGCACTATTGTAGAAAACTCCCACGTGGTCCAAATTGCAGCAGTAGAGTGTTCTATCTCCCTACCCCCCTTTTCCTTAATGGTTCTCAAGACTGGAGGAAAATGCTTTGTATACGGTATTATATTGGCTATTACATTGCACATAATTGTAGCAGTCCATAATAGAGCCCCAGTATGTTGTTGTATCTTATCGAGCAAGTTAAATATGCTAGTATAGAATGTCGACTATAATAATTGTTTTATTTCATACTAAACAATCACATGATTAAATATTTTTTCATGGTTCTTTCTTTCTTGTTTAGATTCCAAGAGACAAGCCTGGGACCTATAAACCTTGGGCTATCCAAGTTGATTAATCTTCTTCTTATTTTTCAATGAAGTTGTGATTTCCTTAGTAGATAATGTTGTACATATCTCTTCAGAAATATATCATAGTTTTTGATGGGACATACTCTCCAAATAAACGTCCTCCATTGTCTGTCAAGACAATAATATTGGAACCATGTTTAGAATACTATTGGCCAAAGTTGTTCAGTTTGATTTTTAGAATAATTTTCCAACCATTTCTGACCAAATTTGGTGCACCTGACATGAGAGTAAAACTGTGAGAAACCAGCAGAAACAAATAATCTTAGCAGCACCTCTCTCTCTCTCTGTAATATGGTCATTTGATGTTGCTTTGCATTTAAGGAACAGATTGTAACAGCTAAATGAGATATAAAAAATATATTTTACATATCTTTTCATTTTTATTCCTTTTTATTATTATAAGCCATCTAGAGTAGATGGCAAATACATTTAATTTCAATTTAACAAATAAAATTAATTTGCCTACAGATATATAATACTATATTATAATATTATCTGTGTAGTAATAATGGTATAAATATTTTAATACTATTAACTGTTGCTTATGAAATGTATATCTCATCTCATCAATTGAATGAGTTGCTATAGTTGTGAAGGCCTCTAATTGTTCAGGATAAGGTAGTCAACAATAGATTAAAACAATACAGTTTCTGTGGGAAAAGGAAACACAGAATTGAATGTGAGAAAAATATCATCATGGACATCACATGCTAGAAATGAAAAGCAACTATCAACACAATTATTAATGCAAGCAAGGCACTGGTGATTTCCAGTGGTATATTTTGTCTGTAAGAAACTGGTTATTTTTAACATAAATGTGACACTTGAAAAATAGCTGCATATTCTTTATAATGTTATATATTAAACATGTTTCTCTTATCGGTCTGCATGAACCTACACATATACTATGTGAAATATTTTAGTGAAGCCTCATATGTGTGCATTCTTTAATGAATAAAGATCATATAACTTGGCACTTTTGACAGCCTTTTATTAGAAATACTGACTTAATCTAATGGTAATTCTCATAAATTAGGGTCTTTTAAGAACCAATTCCCAAATTGCAATATTGGGATTGTTATAAAATCTTTATGTTCAATCTCAGCACCATTCCCACTGCACTAGAGAGATGACATTACTATGGAAAGGACAAATCTATTCTGATATATATAGAATAGTGATCTTTACTTCCAGCCGTGAAAGTTTACCATTAATAACTAAGCAATGAGATTTTGATTCCAAATGATATTAGAAGTTAACATTATGAAAGGGGAGATGTTTAACTAGAATATGTCTACGCAAGGGATCAATCGTTTGATAAAATTTGATTGCTTTAAAAACTTTGAGACATTAGGTTGAATATGACTTATCTACATTTGCTTGGCAATATATATAATTGAATCATCGCTAACCAAGCAATATGGTCTGAACACACTAATAATTTTGGGGTGCAGGAGCAAAACACAATCAGTAAAAAAAAAAATAAGTTCTAGAATTTGTCATCTCATAAAAAAGAGCCAAGATGATAATTTTATGCAAATGGAAATGTATCTCCTGGTGTTAAAAAAAGGATGCTTATCTTTGAAAACTCTGCTCTGACAATAGGAAGAGGAAGCATATAGTCTACATTTAATGCTAAATTTAAGGATTGCATTATCAATGGTAACTGGGTGTTTTCTTTTTCCTGTTAATTAGGTAAACTTTTAGTCACATTCTAAACTCAGTTTTTTCCCTTCACCATCATTTATCTTCCCCCCCCCCTTTGTGCTGTAGTTTATTTAAATGTCCTTTTTTTAAAAATAAACAAAAGTCCCTGCCAGCACGCATGTGAAATTAGATCAATTGTAGAGTTTTATTGTAAACCAGCCATATCAACATCACTTGAAACAATGTTTTTGGGAGACCTAATGGAAATACTGAGTGCAGGCAAAGATGGTAGGTCAGGAAGACAAGTTATATCAGCAAAAGATGAAGGAAATTCAATACTCCAGTGTTAATGTGAACAGAGTTGGCATCTTAAAAAATGTCCATCTGGGTTCAGTTCCAAGTGGGGAGAAAGACACTGAAAACATGGTGACTGCTTGGAAGGATGTTTTTATTGATGGAGCAAGACGCCCCGTCTTGAGGTCCTGGAGGAAAAGGAAAGAAAGGGATAGATTTATACCCTTTTGGGCTATGACCTTGCTTCCTTCTTTTGGCAAGGGCAAGTATCCTGATTGGTTGTCAGCCTCCCATGTGGCTATGGGGCATGATTCAAATTTGGTCGAAGCTTTTGTTTGTGCCATGTGAACAGTTGGGCAATCCCATAATGTCCTGAGGGTCACAGCTTTTTATGTTGCAAATAAAGCTAGCTCAGTCTTTTGTCTTCCAAATAACCAAAGTATCTGCTGGGGGCAGGGGCTGAGTTTCTGTCTTAAGATTTCTATTTCTCTTTTAGGGGAAATATTCTGCCTTTTAATATTTCCTGGAACATTTCATTTTTCTAAGAGGGATGGGTGCTAATTTTCAGCAATAGATTTTACAGACCCTACCCATTTCTTGCCAGGACAACCATGCAATTAGAAATTATTCTCTATATATATCGCTCTTCTTCGCAGGAAACTTATGAATTGATCTTTTTTTCCTGAGAAGGCAAGGCAGATCCGAGCTGATGAAAGCAGCAGCCCCATCCTCTTCTCACAGGGCCGCTGGTTCTGCTTAACCTCTGGGGTGCCAGGATGCAGGAAGGCCCCGAAGCCAGGCTGGACTCTTGTTACTTCCCGGTTGTTATTAGATCGCCTTAACCAACCAGGCGCTTTCCAATATACACGGGCCACTTTGACTGGGAACCGTGTCAGCCGACACTTTTGTAGAAAAAAAATGGTTGTTTTTTTTTACAGTCAGATTTACACAGTAGTATCGGACCAGCTGCTGGGGAGACAGTGAGCTGTGCTTCTCCCTGCGGGACAAAGTGAGCTGGGTGACCTTGGGCCAGTGCGCACCCTCCCAGTCCTAGGAAGCAAGAAAGAGCAAGCCACTCCCGAAACCTTGCCCCAAAAAACTGCAGGGACTTATCCAGTCAGGGGAAAATAAATAAGAGCAGCTGCTGTAAGGCCCCTCCTTGTCCTTTTCCACGGAGGGAAAGTAACAAACCAGGCGCGCCTTTTTTTTTTTTAATGTGTATTTTTATTTATTTTATATACACCGCCATAACCCTCCCCCCCCCACTTCCCAGAGCTATACCCAGGGTTACATGAAAAGCAAACTTAAACCTAAACAAAAAAAAACAAACCTCCCTACTTAAATTAACAAATTTAGAACACACTTTAACTCAACTTCAAAAAACAATTGCAATACAAAAAAATACAGAATATCATAAAGCTATTCATAAGCCAAACGGAACTTCCTTGTCCCATATTTCTTTTGAATATACTCTATCCATCTTCTCCAAGCCAAGATGTATCTTTCTTGCGAATGATCTTTCACGTAAGCCGATTATCTTAGCCATTTGGGCTAGATATGAAACTTTTAATGTCCATTCTTCTACTGCAGGCAAGCTGTCCTTCCTCCAATATTGTCCCACTAATAATCTTGCTGCTGTTATCAAATACAGCATCAAATCCGTTTCTTTAACATCACAGTTGGTAACAGTACCCAATAAAGACAATTGGGGATTAAACTTTTATCACCAGGCGGGCCTTTCGACCCCCGCCATTAAGTGACGCAGGCACGAAGGTTGTTGTTTTTTTTCTTTTCTTCCGGGAGGGAGGGCCCTTTCTCCGTAAATTCCCGCGTCATCTCTGCTTCTCGCGAGAGGTTGAGGGGGGGAGGAGACTGACGATATTACTGCCTCCAGCCACCTCTCCGTCCTCCTCGCGTCGCTGGTAAAGCTCGTGCTCCTTGGACGTTCCTTTCCTGCCTTAAAAGTCGGTGAGGCTCGAGGCGGGGCGGGGAGGCGGGCGCGGGGGGGGGGGACGCTCGGAACGCGCGCCTGGACAGTAACGGCCGCGCTGGTCGGCCCCCTTTTTTCCCCCCCCCTCCTCTTCCCCCACGTCCTCTGGCGCGGCCTGGCCTGGCCTGACCTGTCGGGTAACAAAGCGGCGGCCTCTGTTGGTTGGTGACGCCGCCGCTGCCGCCGTCGCGGGTGAGATAAGAGAGAGAGGGAGAGAGAGAGAGGGAGAGAGAGGCTCTCTATCTTCAGTAAACTTACAATCCCTTTGTCTTGATGTCCAGAATGAAAAGTTGTCCATTACATATACAAGAGGAAAAGCATTTTTTTTTCCTCAGAAGACTCCCAACAATTCATTATGGCAACATCAATATTTTTAACACTTAGAGTCCATTTGGTCTCCACTGTAAAAAAAAAAAATGTGGGCTGCTGATCTCAGCAGCCTGAAACCCCCCTAATTTCCTGTCTTCCAGCTGGGCTGCTTGTTAACCCGATGACCTAAGTAAGCATGGCTGGAGACACTGACACATTTTTTTTCTTTCTCTATTGCTAAGTGGCTTTTCCAGATTTGACCAGAAAAAAGGAACTATGGAAAGCAGCCACTTACCTTTATAAATACATATACACATGACACAGGTAAATGATTGTGCATTAACATTCTGGAAGTTAACTATGGTATGGATGCATCCTTGTTTCTCAGTGGCTATGTTTTAGCCACAATACCATCAACATTCATCCTCTGGATTTAGAAGAAAAAAGTGATATGACTCCCTTTAAATGGTCCTACACATTTGATGTTGTGATCTGTGAAATTAGAATTTCAGGAGGACAAAAGTGGGACATTTCCCACCGTATGACAATTAGCATGATCTAGAAACAGTTGAAACATCTAGGTGCACGCAACAAATAGGTTTATTAAAATGCATCTGTTTTAATGTTAACTACCACTTTTTGCTGTGCTTTTCAATTGGAGTTGGCCCTAGAAACTGCCTGGACCTGTCCCTATTAGAGTGCTCACAATTTTTTTTTCAGATGTGATTTGCCTTTGGCTTCTTCTTAGGGCTGAAGGAGAGAGAATGCACTAATGTCAACCAGCTGGGTTTCATGCCTATAATGGAACTAGAACTCAGTCTCCTGGCTAAAAGCCTGGTGCCTTAACCACTACACCAATCTAGTTCTCCACGTAAGGCAGGAATGTCAAACCTGCATCATCAAGGAGACATCACGTAATGTATTGTGACTCCACCCCCTTTGCTAAAGCATGGGCATGGGTGTGGCCAGCGTGACTTATGCGGTCTGTGGGCTGCGAGCTTGACAGCCCTGACCTAAGGGTTTAGCTAATGTTTATTCTACAATGTCTTTATGTAGCAGTTCAGAATGCCATTTGTTCATTTACTTGAGTAATTCATCATCTGCATTAGATTCCAATTTCATTTCTATGGTCAGTCCTCTGAGATATTTTAATTTAAAAAAAAAAACAACTTTCATGAGAGTTCTACAAATGTACTGTAAATAACTGGTTTTTGAGTATATTAAAAATTCCAGTGTGAAACACAGCATTCAGTTGAGGAAATCAAATAAATGGGGAATACTGTGCTTATTTGCCGTTTGTTACACAGAGTTTGCAAGGCTCTCCAACAAAAGTCCAGTATGACAACATTTCCAATACTAAAATGCTTATTCTTTTAAACTTTTTAATGCTTTCCTTGACTTGTGGAACTCCTCTGAGATAACTAAGCAATTGTCACTGAGTTATGCATGACAAGACTTCCCACAACTGAACTTACTATTATTATCTTTCAGTTTTGAAGAGGCTTCAGAAAAAAAAAGAAAAAATTTTTTTTTGAGACAATAATGTGAAAAGGGCTTTCCAGATCAGCACTTATATCACTGAAGTAGCTTCAGCTCTCAAAACTATGATCAGTTCTCCCAAGTCCTCTTAATTAAATGGATAACACTATGTTTCTCTGCCTGTTTTGATGGGGGCGGAGGAAGTGTTCACATACATAAAAAGAAAAAATCAGATGTTTACACAATGTAGCTCTAACCAGAATTGTTTATCTTTGTTTCCTATGGGATACAAGTAGCTCATTAATTAATGCCTGATGAGTTCTAATACAAAGAGCAATGCCACTTAATATGTATATTATAAAGTTGCTTTCATTTTCAAAAGCACTCTCCAGTTATCTATTAAAGGCCTAAGTGTGACTTTTAAGCCAGGGCTTGTTCAAAGAGGTGGTTGGGCAGGTAGTGGACAAACTCCAAACGATGTTCCAAATAGTGTAATGTAGTACCTCTTTGGAAAGACTGTAATAGATTTATAAGGGAAGGGAAGGGAAGGGAAGGAAAGG